>OU026148.1:20298094-20581499 GCA_907269125.1 Eristalis pertinax
ATTTATTTCGAGTATGTTTAATATCGAGAGATGGAGCAATTAGTTGTGAATTCCTCTTCAATGTGAGTTTGTGAAACTGTCCACTCAACAAGCCAGATGTAATTATGAGTGACTTAACCTAACTTAAAACTAGAAAGAATAACATGGCGGATAGAAGGAGAACAAAATGTACTCCTCCCTACACCTGTAGAGTGCGACTGGGCGGGCATAAACCCCGTTTGTTGTGAGCCGTAGCGTGACTCTCACTATCTGTCTCTGTCGAGACATTCACAACCATTTGATTTCACAAAATTATGTAATAGATTCGTCTTAACATCTGATACAAAAAAGAGGGGACAAAAATAAATAAATAAAGGCACCATTCATTGGTTGATTTGAAGGAAAACAAAATTAATAATTTAAGAATAACAGTTGTAATAGTAATTCAATATTAATACATAGTATTTGGTAAATTCATTATTTATACATAGTATTCAGAAATTAGCATAGAGTTAATTTGTAACTAGCTTAACATAGCTTAATATTTAGGGGATAATAATACAAAGGAGCAAATCCTATGAGTTCAAGCAATTTAAGTCTTATAAGTGTCTATGTAGTGTATGTAGTGTATAATAAATATATTTACTAAAGTTAATTACTATATATTTACTAGTTATTTACTAAAGAAATTTAGCTTCGATGCTGCAAACCTTTCGTGTAGCTGAATTCCTAGATATTTTATTGGTGTTTTTAGGGGAATGTGATTGCCCTCAATCGTGAGAATGAGATCACGGCTTTCACGTACTGCAGTGTAATGCCCTCTACCCGACGCATTTCTGAAACAGGTTACTTCACATTTCCCTAAATTTAGGTCTATATCCCAGCATCTGAAAAATGGTATGACCTTATGAAGGTGTAGTTTCACTGCGTTTAGAGCTGTGTGGGGCCCTTCATCGCCTCTGAAACAAGTTGAAATGTAGGGAAGTCAGAAAGGAAGAAGTTAAAAAGGTGGGGCCCTAGAATGGAGCCTTGCGGAACCCCCCTGTGAATTGAAATTTGTTGTGAGAAAAGGTTTTCGAAATATACTGATTTTAGTTAAGTGGGGTGGGAAATTTAGGTAGAACAGTTCATATATGAGTCCGTCGTGCCAAACAGAATCAAAAGCTTTGGTCAGACACAACGCGAGAATTTTATTTTGGAGGTACAATAAGGCATGATCTGTGGAGTGTCCTCTTTTAAAACCAAATTGATTAGGTTGGGAGAGTTCGGACTTATCTATGAAGTTGTGGATTTTCAAAAGAATGGTTTGAATGGCATTTGTGCTATTACCCTTTTTAATCGGAATCAATTTCGCTTTTTTCCAAGACAAGGAAAAGTAGCAATTGTTCGGGCAATTGTTGAGAATAGGTGTAAGCAATTTAGCTAAAACTGCTTACACTTCCGAATGACGAAGTTAGAGATATTATCTAGACCGGAAGAATTTTTATTATTAAGGGAGTTGATTATTGCTTCTAAAGTGTTAACTGAAATAAAGTGTTCATTACCAACTTCGCTTGACTTATTGAAGGGAGAGAAATTTGTTAAGTTGAGATTTCGATTCCAGACATTAAAGGAAGTATTAAAAGTTTCCACAACAAGAGTGTTGTTAATATCATAAGAAATAGTTCTAGAAGCATATAACTCAGCATAATAACCACCAAGGCTATCTATTTTTTCAGTGGCAGAAGAGCAAACTCTCTCACCGTATCTCAATTGTGCATCAGGATTTGGAGATGTTTTTCGTCCCGTGATTTCCCGTTTAAAGCAATAAAACACGCATGGGGAGGGCTTAAGACTTTTGAGCTTGCTTCTTAACTGCTCATTAGCCTCTATTCTTATTCTGTCTTTTATTATTTTGCTGAGACAGCTTATCCTCGCTGACAAATCAACATATCTGGGATTGCTACGATCTCAAAACTGCAGAAAAATTCTTTTTAGCCTTCTTTTCCAGATCTTTCTTGTTTTAAACAATTCCAATGTCGACTCCGACACCCTAATCCAGTTGGGGCGGAAGGGTAAAACCCTACTATGGTTTGCGAGCCAATTGTGTATTTTGTTTGTGAGTGAGTCTACTAGGACATCAATCTCAGGGTTTGAGAGATTCCTATCTGTAGGTAAATTTAAATTGGAGAGTTCAGAATTTAGTGTAGAATTGAAATTTGTCCAGTTAAACTATTGAAATATGACGGGATGTCCGGAAAGATTGAGGCATTTGGAAGTTGAAGGCCCAGAATCACTGAGCAGTTGATCAGAGAGTTGGTCAGCTGTGGAACAGGCGATGTTGTTACAAGAGATTAAATTGGACGATACTAGAAAGAAATCCAGATGTGAATCAGAGCTAGGTCTGGTCGGCTCTATGGTTTTAATTAAGTCGAAGTCTAGCAAGTGTTCTTGGAACCATTGAGTAAAGTACCTGCCGTTATCATTTTGTCTACTATCAACCCAAAGGGGGTTCCTTGAGTTAAAATCACCTCCAATTATTATGTAATCGTAGTTGCATAAAGAATTTTACATATCATCAAGAGCTGGACCAGCTCTGTGAGAGATGTATAAAGAGACTAGGGCTAAAGATTTTGCGGATTGGTTGCTTGCAAGAATCGAAACGGACGCGATTGTAGCACAGATGTAATTGTTAGAAAAAAAAAATTGAGAAAAGGAGATGTTATTGCGCAGGAAAAACCCCGTACCTCTGCCATCATTATTCACGATTAGATCATATTGGTCGTTAAATCTACGTCTGCTTGAGTGTACTGATAGGCGGGTTTCCTGAACTAACAAGGCCGTGGGAAGCCTGTCCTTCAGTAGGAGATCAATTTCAACTTTCTTTTCATCGTTTAACGTTCGAATATTTGCAGTAATTATAGAAAGACTTACGGGCATGTTATGGAGGCGATAAAGTTTGCAAAAACTTTCTTAACTCATAGGAAAATTTGCGCCAAAGTCAATAATAATTACTCTTCAACCCTTCCTCTGTTTAATGCTATACCTCAAGGCTCCCCACTCTCAGTGGTTCTATTTATAATTGCCTTCGATGAACTATCTAAGATAATTAGTAAACACAGACACTTAGATCATTGCATTTACGCAGACGATGTTTTCGTGCTGAGTAAAAGCATAGATCTAAGTAAAACCAATCATTTATTTACGTCACTAATTGAAGACATCTTAAATTGGTCTAACCTCTCTGGTGGCTTTCTCTCGACAAATGCAAAACTTAGACTACATAAAGCTCCTACACTCTTACAACTCCATTATTAGCAGGGATTTTGCTTTTCTAGGAACCTAAAACACTCAAAAAGAGTTCAGTCATCAATAGCAAATGCTCTCATAATTTCAAAAATTCTGGATCTCCCGCAGAAAATGCACATTCAACGAACCCTAACTGTCCCACCATGGGCTACTAAGCCATAGTCACTTATCCTGGACCTAACCCGTCACGACAAGAACAGTACACCAAAAGAGACTTACCTTGCTTCTTTTCTCCGCATTTCCACATCCCTAAAAGCGAAAGGCTGGGAGTTCATCTTTACGGACGGTTCCAAGAAGAACAACTGTACTTCTTTTTTCGTCACCAAGGAAAATGGTACTTTAATTCTTGGAGGTTTACTACCAACATATGTTCACAGCAGAAGTCCTAGCCATCTACAAAGCTTTATGGATAACTGCTAAACTGTGTGGAAGATATGTGATCTGCTCGGACAGTTTGTCCACTATCAACGCGGTAAAAAATCCCAAACAGAACACAGTCATCATCTCGGATACCCGCAACTACATTGCTAATGCTCCAAAAAAAAATAAAAATAATGTGGGTCCCAAGCCACGTCGGTATAAAAGGGAACGAACTTGCGGACCAAGAAGCTGGGCTTGCGCACAGAGCCCCAATGTACCAATTTGAGGCTGCCACTAAATCAGATGCACTACGCTTCCTAAAGTCCTCAATCAACTCCAAATTATTATGTGACTGGCAACACTACCACCACCACTACACCCTCTACAACCCAGACCGCAGCATTCCGCTGATCTCTGTTCATAAATGGAAGAAAGTTTGGTCCACATCTTGGCTGTAGAGTCGCCAAAAAGCCAACAGGCGCGTCGGCTCTTGCTGATTGGTTTCAGAAAGACAAAAAGGCTGGTTGTTCTTGTCACCAAGAACTTTAGCTGGTTGATGAGTTGTGCCTTTTTGTCTTTCTGAAACCAATCAGCAAGAGCCGACGCGCCTGTTGGCTTTTTGGATTTATCGAGAACACCGTCCAAATCATGTGCATGCAGGTAGACCAGAATCTGAAACTTCCAAAGTGAATAATCAATTCAATGGAAGAATTTCTGCAAATTTATACTTTTGTCCATTTCTTTTGTTCCATTCGATTTATTCGTGCTGATAACGTGTTGAAATAAATTACTCATAAAGTTTTACAACAAAAGAATGTCTTTATTCTTTGGGTAACAATCGCTAAGTAGTAGTAGTAGTAATTTTTATTGAGGTGTTCTTTTTCTTTTACAAAACATATTTGGGTATAATGCACACGATTTTATTACATATATATATATTATTGCGGCCGACTTAGAATTGGTCTAGCTACTCTGAGATCAAATGTATTTATTTCGAGTATGTTTAATATCGAGAGATGGAGCAATTAGTTGTGAATTCCTCTTCAATGTGAGTTTGTGAAACTGTCCACTCAACAAGCCAGATGTAATTATGAGTGACTTAACCTAACTTAAAACTAGAAAGAATAACATGGCGGATAGAAGGAGAACAAAATGTACTCCTCCCTACACCTGTAGAGTGCGACTGGGCGGGCATAAACCCCGTTTGTTGTGAGCCGTAGCGTGACTCTCACTATCTGTCTCTGTCGAGACATTCACAACCATTTGATTTCACAAAATTATGTAATAGATTCGTCTTAACATCTGATACAAAAAAGAGGGGACAAAAATAAATAAATAAAGGCACCATTCATTGGTTGATTTGAAGGAAAACAAAATTAATAATTTAAGAATAACAGTTGTAATAGTAATTCAATATTAATACATAGTATTTGGTAAATTCATTATTTATACATAGTATTCAGAAATTAGCATAGAGTTAATTTGTAACTAGCTTAACATAGCTTAATATTTAGGGGATAATAATACAAAGGAGCAAATCCTATGAGTTCAAGCAATTTAAGTCTTATAAGTGTCTATGTAGTGTATGTAGTGTATAATAAATATATTTACTAAAGTTAATTACTATATATTTACTAGTTATTTACTAAAGAAATTTAGCTTCGATGCTGCAAACCTTTCGTGTAGCTGAATTCCTAGATATTTTATTGGTGTTTTTAGGGGAATGTGATTGCCCTCAATCGTGAGAATGAGATCACGGCTTTCACGTACTGCAGTGTAATGCCCTCTACCCGACGCATTTCTGAAACAGGTTACTTCACATTTCCCTAAATTTAGGTCTATATCCCAGCATCTGAAAAATGGTATGACCTTATGAAGGTGTAGTTTCACTGCGTTTAGAGCTGTGTGGGGCCTTTCATCGCCTCTGAAACAAGTTGAAATGTAGGGAAGTCAGAAAGGAAGAAGTTAAAAAGGTGGGGCCCTAGAATGGAGCCTTGCGGAACCCCCCTGTGAATTGAAATTTGTTGTGAGAAAAGGTTTTCGAAATATACTGATTTTAGTTAAGTGGGGTGGGAAATTTAGGTAGAACAGTTCATATATGAGTCCGTCGTGCCAAACAGAATCAAAAGCTTTGGTCAGACACAACGCGAGAATTTTATTTTGGAGGTACAATAAGGCATGATCTGTGGAGTGTCCTCTTTTAAAACCAAATTGATTAGGTTGGGAGAGTTCGGACTTATCTATGAAGTTGTGGATTTTCAAAAGAATGGTTTGAATGGCATTTGTGCTATTACCCTTTTTAATCGGAATCAATTTCGCTTTTTTCCAAGACAAGGAAAAGTAGCAATTGTTCGGGCAATTGTTGAGAATAGGTGTAAGCAATTTAGCTAAAACTGCTTACACTTCCGAATGACGAAGTTAGAGATATTATCTAGACCGGAAGAATTTTTATTATTAAGGGAGTTGATTATTGCTTCTAAAGTGTTAACTGAAATAAAGTGTTCATTACCAACTTCGCTTGACTTATTGAAGGGAGAGAAATTTGTTAAGTTGAGATTTCGATTCCAGACATTAAAGGAAGTATTAAAAGTTTCCACAACAAGAGTGTTGTTAATATCATAAGAAATAGTTCTAGAAGCATATAACTCAGCATAATAATCACCAAGGCTATCTATTTTTTCAGTGGCAGAAGAGCAAACTCTCTCACCGTATCTCAATTGTGCATCAGGATTTGGAGATGTTTTTCGTCCCGTGATTTCCCGTTTTTTTTTGAGCTTGCTTCTTAACTGCTCATTAGCCTCTATTCTTATTCTGTCTTTTATTATTTTGCTGAGACAGCTTATCCTCGCTGACAAATCAACATATCTGGGATTGCTACGATCTCAAAACTGCAGAAAAATTCTTTTTAGCCTTCTTTTCCAGATCTTTCTTGTTTTAAACAATTCCAATGTCGACTCCGACACCCTAATCCAGTTGGGGCGGAAGGGTAAAACCCTACTATGGTTTGCGAGCCAATTGTGTATTTTGTTTGTGAGTGAGTCTACTAGGACATCAATCTCAGGGTTTGTGAGATTCCTATCTGTAGGTAAATTTAAATTGGAGAGTTCAGAATTTAGTGTAGAATTGAAATTTGTCCAGTTAAACTATTGAAATATGACGGGATGTCCGTAAAGATTGAGGCATTTGGAAGTTGAAGGCCCAGAATCACTGAGCAGTTGATCAGAGAGTTGGTCAGCTGTGGAACAGGCGATGTTGTTACAAGAGATTAAATTGGACGATACTAGAAAGAAATCCAGATGTGAATCAGAGCTAGGTCTGGTCGGCTCTATGGTTTTAATTAAGTCGAAGTCTAGCAAGTGTTCTTGGAACCATTGAGCAAAGTGGGCTAAAGATTTTGCGGATTGGTTGCTTGCAAGTATCGAAACGGACGCGATTGTAGCACAGATGTAATTGTTAGAAAAAAAAAATTGAGAAAAGGAGATGTTATTGCGCAGGAAAAACACCGTACCTCTGCCATCATTATTCACGATTAGATCATATTGGTCGTTAAATCTACGTCTGCTTGAGTGTACTGATAGGCAGGTTTCCTGAACTAACAAGGCCGTGGGAAGCCTGTCCTTCAGTAGGAGATCAATTTCAACTTTCGTTTCATCGTTTAACGTTCGAATATTTGCAGTAATTATAGAAAGACTTACGGGCATGTTATGGAGGCGATAAAGTTTGCAAAAACTTTCTTAACTCATAGGAAAATTTGCGCCAAAGTCAATAATAATTACTCTTCAACCCTTCCTCTGTTTAATGCTATACCTCAAGGCTCCCCACTCTCAGTGGTTCTATTTATAATTGCCTTCGATGAACTATCTAAGATAATTAGTAAACACAGACACTTAGATCATTGCATTTACGCAGACGATGTTTTCGTGCTGAGTAAAAGCATAGATCTAAGTAAAACCAATCATTTATTTACGTCACTAATTGAAGACATCTTAAATTGGTCTAACCTCTCTGGTGGCTTTCTCTCGACAAATGCAAAACTTAGACTACATAAAGCTCCTACACTCTTACAACTCCATTATTAGCAGGGATTTTGCTTTTCTAGGAACCTAAAACACTCAAAAAGAGTTCAGTCATCAATAGCAAATGCTCTCATAATTTCAAAAATTCTGGATCTCCCGCAGAAAATGCACATTCAACGAACCCTAACTGTCCCACCATGGGCTACTAAGCCATAGTCACTTATCCTGGACCTAACCCGTCACGACAAGAACAGTACACCAAAAGAGACTTACCTTGCTTCTTTTCTCCGCATTTCCACATCCCTAAAAGCGAAAGGCTGGAAGTTCATCTTTACGGACGGTTCCAAGAAGAACAACTGTACTTCTTTTTTCGTCACCAAGGAAAATGGTACTTTAATTCTTGGAGGTTTACTACCAACATATGTTCACAGCAGAAGTCCTAGCCATCTACAAAGCTTTATGGATAACTGCTAAACTGTGTGGAAGATATGTGATCTGCTCGGACAGTTTGTCCACTATCAACGCGGTAAAAAATCCCAAACAGAACACAGTCATCATCTCGGATACCCGCAACTACATTGCTAATGCTCCAAAAAAAAATAAAAATAATGTGGGTCCCAAGCCACGTCGGTATAAAAGGGAACGAACTTGCGGACCAGGAAGCTGGGCTTGCGCACCGAGCCCCAATGTACCAATTTGAGGCTGCCACTAAATCAGATGCACTACGCTTCCTAAAGTCCTCAATCAACTCCAAATTATTATGTGACTGGCAACACTACCACTACACCCTCTACAACCCAGACCGCAGCAGTCCACTGATCTCTGTTCATAAATGGAAGAAAGTTTGGTCCACATCTTGGCTGTAGAGTCACTTGTCAGCAAGAACTTTAGCTGGTTGATGAGTTGTGCCTTGTTGTCTTTCTGAAACCAATCAGCAAGAGCCGACGCGCCTGTTGGCTTTTTGGATTTATCGAGAACACCGTCCAAATCATGTGCATGCAGGTAGACCAGAATCTGAAACTTCCAAAGTGAATAATCAATTCAATGGAAGAATTTCTGCAAATTTATACTTTTGTCCATTTCTTTTGTTCCATTCGATTTATTCGTGCTGATAACGTGTTGAAATAAATTACTCATAAAGTTTTACAACAAAAGAATGTCTTTATTCTTTGGGTAACAATCGCTAAGTAGTAGTAGTAGTAATTTTTATTGAGGTGTTCTTTTTCTTTTACAAAACATATTTGGGTATAATGCACACGATTTTATTACATATATATATATTATTGCGGCCGACTTAGAATTGGTCTAGCTACTCTGAGATCAAATGTATTTATTTCGAGTATGTTTAATATCGAGAGATGGAGCAATTAGTTGTGAATTCCTCTTCAATGTGAGTTTGTGAAACTGTCCACTCAACAAGCCAGATGTAATTATGAGTGACTTAACCTAACTTAAAACTAGAAAGAATAACATGGCGGATAGAAGGAGAACAAAATGTACTCCTCCCTACACCTGTAGAGTGCGACTGGGCGGGCATAAACCCCGTTTGTTGTGAGCCGTAGCGTGACTCTCACTATCTGTCTCTGTCGAGACATTCACAACCATTTGATTTCACAAAATTATGTAATAGATTCGTCTTAACATCTGATACAAAAAAGAGGGGACAAAAATAAATAAATAAAGGCACCATTCATTGGTTGATTTGAAGGAAAACAAAATTAATAATTTAAGAATAACAGTTGTAATAGTAATTCAATATTAATACATAGTATTTGGTAAATTCATTATTTATACATAGTATTCAGAAATTAGCATAGAGTTAATTTGTAACTAGCTTAACATAGCTTAATATTTAGGGGATAATAATACAAAGGAGCAAATCCTATGAGTTCAAGCAATTTAAGTCTTATAAGTGTCTTACATATTAACTTATATTAATAGTCTAGTGTATAATAAATATATTTACTAAAGTTAATAATTCAGGATTATCATTGGTATTAAGAATATATGTATGTAAGTTAATAATGATTAGGATATGTTATATATGAAGGTAGTAATTCAGAAATATATAATGTGCAATGCAAACAAAGGGCACAACCATTAGATGTAAATAAATACATTATATCAAGTCAATTCAAGAGGAGGAAAGGATCACTCTCAAATAGGGTAATACCCCCGATTCGCGGTAGATGGTGAGGTTGCCTCCTGGTCTTTTACGTCTCGAGATGCATTTTCGTATAACCATGCGTTCAAATCTATGTAGCTCCAATGCCACGTTGGGTGTAATAGTGAACCAAATCAAAAAGCCATATGCTAAGAGAGGACGTAATAGTGTTTTGTATAAGAGTAATTTAGTTTTGCAATCTACATCTCTAGAATTTCATAAGAAATTTAGCTTCCATGCTGCAAACCTTTCGTGTAGCTGAATTCCTAGATATTTTATTGGTGTTTTTAGGGGAATGTGATTGCCCTCAATCGTGAGAATGAGATCACGGCTTTCACGTACTGCAGTGTAATGCCCTCTACCCGACGCATTTCTGAAACAGGTTACTTCACATTTCCCTAAATTTAGGTCTATATCCCAGCATCTGAAAAATGGTATGACCTTATGAAGGTGTAGTTTCACTGCGTTTAGAGCTGTGTGGGGCCTTTCATCGCCTCTGAAACAAGTTGAAATGTAGGGAAGTCAGAAAGGAAGAATTTAAAAAGGTGGGGCCCTAGAATGGGGCCTTGAGGAACCCCCCTGTGAATTGAAATTTGTTGTGAGAAAAGGTTTTCGAAATATACTGATTTTAGTTAAGTGGGGTGTGAAATTTAGGTAGAACAGTTCATATATGAGTCCGTCGTGCCAAACAGAATCAAAAGCTTTGGTCAGACACAACGCGAGAATTTTATTTTGGAGGTACAATAAGGCATGATCTGTGGAGTGTCCTCTTTTAAAACCAAATTGATTAGGTTGGGAGAGTTCGGACTTATCTATGAAGTTGTGGATTTTCAAAAGAATGGTTTGAATGGCATTTGTGCTATTACCCTTTTTAATCGGAATCAATTTCGCTTTTTTCCAAGACAAGGAAAAGTAGCAATTGTTCGGGCAATTGTTGAGAATAGGTGTAAGCAATTTAGCTAAAACTGCTTACACTTCCGAATGACGAAGTTAGACCGGAAGAATTTTTATTATTAAGGGAGTTGATTATTGCTTCTAAAGTGTTAACTGAAATAAAGTGTTCATTACCAACTTCGCTTGACTTATTGAAGGGAGAGAAATTTGTTAAGTTGAGATTTCGATTCCAGACATTAAAGGAAGTATTAAAAGTTTCCACAACAAGAGTGTTGTTAATATCATAAGAAATAGTTCTAGAAGCATATAACTCAGCATAATAACCACCAAGGCTATCTATTTTTTCAGTGGCAGAAGAGCAAACTCTCTCACCGTATCTCAATTGTGCATCAGGATTTGGAGATGTTTTTCGTCCCGTGATTTCCCGTTTAAAGCAATAAAACACGCATGGGGAGGGCTTAAGACTTTTGAGCTTGCTTCTTAACTGCTCATTAGCCTCTATTCTTATTCTGTCTTTTATTATTTTGCTGAGACAGCTTATCCTCGCTGACAAATCAACATATCTGGGATTGCTACGATCTCAAAACTGCAGAAAAATTCTTTTTAGCCTTCTTTTCCAGATCTTTCTTGTTTTAAACAATTCCAATGTCGACTCCGACACCCTAATCCAGTTGGGGCGGAAGGGTAAAACCCTACTATGGTTTGCGAGCCAATTGTGTATTTTGTTTGTGAGTGAGTCTACTAGGACATCAATCTCAGGGTTTGAGAGATTCCTATCTGTAGGTAAATTTAAATTGGAGAGTTCAGAATTTAGTGTAGAATTGAAATTTGTCCAGTTAAACTATTGAAATATGACGGGATGTCCGGAAAGATTGAGGCATTTGGAAGTTCAAGGCCCAGAATCACTGAGCAGTTGATCAGAGAGTTGGTCAGCTGTGGAACAGGCGATGTTGTTACAAGAGATTAAATTGGACGATACTAGAAAGAAATCCAGATGTGAATCAGAGCTAGGTCTGGTCGGCTCTATGGTTTTAATTAAGTCGAAGTCTAGCAAGTGTTCTTGGAACCATTGAGCAAAGTACCTGCCGTTATCATTTTGTCTACTATCAACCCAAAGGGCGTTCCTTGAGTTAAAATCACCTCCAATTATTATGTAATCGTAGTTGCATAAAGAATTTTACATATCATCAAGAGCTGGACCAGCTCTGTGAGAGATGTATAAAGAGACTAGGGCTAAAGATTTTGCGGATTGGTTGCTTGCAAGAATCGAAACGGACGCGATTGTAGCACAGATGTAATTGTTAGAAAAAAAAAATTGAGAAAAGGAGATGTTATTGCGCAGGAAAAACCCCGTACCTCTGCCATCATTATTCACGATTAGATCATATTGGTCGTTAAATCTACGTCTGCTTGAGTGTACTGATAGGCAGGTTTCCTGAACTAACAAGGCCGTGGGAAGCCTGTCCTTCAGTAGGAGATCAATTTCAACTTTCTTTTCATCGTTTAACGTTCGAATATTTGCAGTAATTATAGAAAGACTTACGGGCATGTTATGGAGGCGATAAAGTTTGCAAAAACTTTCTTAACTCATAGGAAAATTTGCGCCAAAGTCAATAATAATTACTCTTCAACCCTTCCTCTGTTTAATGCTATACCTCAAGGCTCCCCACTCTCAGTGGTTCTATTTATAATTGCCTTCGATGAACTATCTAAGATAATTAGTAAACACAGACACTTAGATCATTGCATTTACGCAGACGATGTTTTCGTGCTGAGTAAAAGCATAGATCTAAGTAAAACCAATCATTTATTTACGTCACTAATTGAAGACATCTTAAATTGGTCTAACCTCTCTGGTGGCTTTCTCTCGACAAATGCAAAACTTAGACTACATAAAGCTCCTACACTCTTACAACTCCATTATTAGCAGGGATTTTGCTTTTCTAGGAACCTAAAACACTCAAAAAGAGTTCAGTCATCAATAGCAAATGCTCTCATAATTTCAAAAATTCTGGATCTCCCGCAGAAAATACACATTCAACGAACCCTAACTGTCCCACCATGGGCTACTAAGCCATAGTCACTTATCCTGGACCTAACCCGTCACGACAAGAACAGTACACCAAAAGAGACTTACCTTGCTTCTTTTCTCTCAGATGCACTACGCTTCCTAAAGTCCTCAATCAACTCCAAATTATTATGTGACTGGCAACACTACCACCACCACTACACCCTCTACAACCCAGACCGCAGCAGTCCACTGATCTCTGTTCATAAATGGAAGAAAGTTTGGTCCACATCTTGGCTGTAGAGTCACTTGTCAGCAAGAACTTTAGCTGGTTGATGAGTTGTGCCTTGTTGTCTTTCTGAAACCAATCAGCAAGAGCCGACGCGCCTGTTGGCTTTTTGGATTTATCGAGAACACCGTCCAAATCATGTGCATGCAGGTAGACCAGAATCTGAAACTTCCAAAGTGAATAATCAATTCAATGGAAGAATTTCTGCAAATTTATACTTTTGTCCATTTCTTTTGTTCCATTCGATTTATTCGTGCTGATAACGTGTTGAAATAAATTACTCATAAAGTTTTACAACAAAAGAATGTCTTTATTCTTTGGGTAACAATCGCTAAGTAGTAGTAGTAGTAATTTTTATTGAGGTGTTCTTTTTCTTTTACAAAACATATTTGGGTATAATGCACACGATTTTATTACATATATATATATTATTGCGGCCGACTTAGAATTGGTCTAGCTACTCTGAGATCAAATGTATTTATTTCGAGTATGTTTAATATCGAGAGATGGAGCAATTAGTTGTGAATTCCTCTTCAATGTGAGTTTGTGAAACTGTCCACTCAACAAGCCAGATGTAATTATGAGTGACTTAACCTAACTTAAAACTAGAAAGAATAACATGGCGGATAGAAGGAGAACAAAATGTACTCCTTCCTACACCTGTAGAGTGAGACTGGGCGGGCATAAACCCCGTTTGTTGTGAGCCGTAGCGTGACTCTCACTATCTGTCTCTGTCGAGACATTCACAACCATTTGATTTCACAAAATTATGTAATAGATTCGTCTTAACATCTGATACAAAAAAGAGGGGACAAAAATAAATAAATAAAGGCACCATTCATTGGTTGATTTGAAGGAAAACAAAATTAATAATTTAAGAATAACAGTTGTAATAGTAATTCAATATTAATACATAGTATTTGGTAAATTCATTATTTATACATAGTATTCAGAAATTAGCATAGAGTTAATTTGTAACTAGCTTAACATAGCTTAATATTTAGGGGATAATAATACAAAGGAGCAAATCCTATGAGTTCAAGCAATTTAAGTCTTATAAGTGGCTTACATATTAACTTATATTAATAGTCTAGTGTATAATAAATATATTTACTAAAGTTAATAATTCAGGATTATCATTGGTATTAAGAATATATGTATGTAAGTTAATAATGATTAGGATATGTTATATATGAAGGTAGTAATTCAGAAATATATAATGTGCAATGCAAACAAAGGGCACAACCATTAGATGTAAATAAATACATTATATCAAGTCAATTCAAGAGGAGGAAAGGATCACTCTCAAATAGGGTAATACCCCCGATTCGCGGTAGATGGTGAGGTTGCCTCCTGGTCTTTTACGTCTCGAGATGCATTTTCGTATAACCATGCGTTCAAATCTATGTAGCTCCAATGCCACGTTGGGTGTAATAGTGAACCAAATCAAAAAGCCATATGCTAAGAGAGGACGTAATAGTGTTTTGTATAAGAGTAATTTAGTTTTGCAATCTACATCTCTAGAATTTCATAAGAAATTTAGCTTCCATGCTGCAAACCTTTCGTGTAGCTGAATTCCTAGATATTTTATTGGTGTTTTTAGGGGAATGTGATTGCCCTCAATCGTGAGAATGAGATCACGGCTTTCACGTACTGCAGTGTAATGCCCTCTACCCGACGCATTTCTGAAACAGGTTACTTCACATTTCCCTAAATTTAGGTCTATATCCCAGCATCTGAAAAATGGTATGACCTTATGAAGGTGTAGTTTCACTGCGTTTAGAGCTGTGTGGGGCCTTTCATCGCCTCTGAAACAAGTTGAAATGTAGGGAAGTCAGAAAGGAAGAATTTAAAAAGGTGGGGCCCTAGAATGGAGCCTTGAGGAACCCCCCTGTGAATTGAAATTTGTTGTGAGAAAAGGTTTTCGAAATATACTGATTTTAGTTAAGTGGGGTGTGAAATTTAGGTAGAACAGTTCATATATGAGTCCGTCGTGCCAAACAGAATCAAAAGCTTTGGTCAGACACAACGCGAGAATTTTATTTTGGAGGTACAATAAGGCATGATCTGTGGAGTGTCCTCTTTTAAAACCAAATTGATTAGGTTGGGAGAGTTCGGACTTATCTATGAAGTTGTGGATTTTCAAAAGAATGGTTTGAATGGCATTTGTGCTATTACCCTTTTTAATCGGAATCAATTTCGCTTTTTTCCAAGACAAGGAAAAGTAGCAATTGTTCGGGCAATTGTTGAGAATAGGTGTAAGCAATTTAGCTAAAACTGCTTACACTTCCGAATGACGAAGTTAGAGATATTATCTAGACCGGAAGAATTTTTATTATTAAGGGAGTTGATTATTGCTTCTAAAGTGTTAACTGAAATAAAGTGTTCATTACCAACTTCGCTTGACTTATTGAAGGGAGAGAAATTTGTTAAGTTGAGATTTCGATTCCAGACATTAAAGGAAGTATTAAAAGTTTCCACAACAAGAGTGTTGTTAATATCATAAGAAATAGTTCTAGAAGCATATAACTCAGCATAATAATCACCAAGGCTATGTATTTTTTCAGTGGCAGAAGAGCAAACTCTCTCACCGTATCTCAATTGTGCATCAGGATTTGGAGATTTTTTTCGCCCCGTGATTTGATATATTGCTTTAAACACGCATGGGGAGGGCTTAAGACTTTTGAGCTTGCTTCTTAACTGCTCATTAGCCTCTATTCTTATTCTGTCTTTTATTATTTTGCTGAGACAGCTTATCCTCGCTGACAAATCAACATATCTGGGATTGCTACGATCTCAAAACTGCAGAAAAATTCTTTTTAACCTTCTTTTCCAGATCTTTCTTGTTTTAAACAATTCCAATGTCGACTCCGACACCCTAATCCAGTTGGGGCGGAAGGGTAAAACCCTACTATGGTTTGAGAGCCAATTGTGTATTTTGTTTGTGAGTGAGTCTACTAGGACATCAATCTCAGGGTTTCAGAGATTCCTATCTGTAGGTAAATTTAAATTGGAGAGTTCAGAATTTAGTGTAGAACTGAAATTTGTCCAGTTAAACTATTGAAATATGACGGGATGTCCGGAAAGATTGAGGCATTTGAAAGTTGAGGGCCCAGAATCAGTGAGCAGTGATCAGAGAGTTGGTCAGCTGTGGAACAGGCGATGTTGTTACAAGAGATTAAATTGGACGATACTAGAAAGAAATCCAGATGTGAATCAGAGCTAGGTCTGGTCGGCTCTATGGTTTTAATTAAGTCGAAGTCTAGCAAGTGTTCTTGGAACCATTGAGCAAAGTGGGCTAAAGATTTTGCGGATTGGTTGCTTGCAAGAATCGAAACGGACGCGATTGTAGCACAGATGTAATTGTTAGAAAAAAAAATTGAGAAAAGGAGATGTTATTGCGCAGGAAAAACACCGTACCTCTGCCATCATTATTCACGATTAGATCATATTGGTCGTTAAATCTACGTCTGCTTGAGTGTACTGATAGGCAGGTTTCTTGAACTAACAAGGCCGTGGGAAGCCTGTCCTTCAGTAGGAGATCAATTTCAATTTTCTTTTCATCGTTTAACGTTCGAATATTTGCAGTAATTATAGAAAGACTTACGGGCATGTTATGGAGGCGATAAAGTTTGCAAAAACGATTTTTCTTTTGAATACTCCTTCAATTTTCTGGTAATAAGGCCAGTTTTGTCCGATTCAGCCTCGAAGTCAGCAAAGACCCCCCCTGGTTTTCCCCATGAGAAGCCTTTGATTTTGCATTATCTTGACCCCTAACTACATCAGCATAAGAAAATGCATTCCGTTGTGGGCTACCGGCAGCTCGATTAACTGAATTGCGCAGGGCAATTCTCTTATTACAGGAGTTCTTCCTTCCGTTTCTGGAAGGTTACCCATTTAGGGCAGCCCTTAAAACTGGCCGGGTGGCCTTTAATATCGCAGTTTACGCAAAAAAGTTCCTTAAGTCTTACATCCGCTGGCAATTCGCACTTGCCAATCTCATGAGATTTATCACACTTGACGCATTTATGCGGAGCTGTGCAGAACGTCGAAATATGGCGTATGCCCTGACAACGATAACACCTCTTTGCTCCAGAGTTCCTAACACTCTGCCACCTAACATCATGGTTCAGTAACTCTCTAAACTGCTTGATTCTGATCAAGCTCTCCTTTTCCTCTACTGTGCAGAAGAAGAGTTCAATCTTTACACCACTCTTTTTGGAGCGGGGAGTGATGAAATCTTTAACCTGAACCTTCGACAAGGGATCCAATCTCCTAAGCTCATCCTGTACGTCCTGAGCCGTATAATATCTTGAGATTCCTCTCAAGACAGTGTGGAACATTCGCAACTGCTTAGGCAAAAACGAGAAAGCCTCGTTAATACAACCCAGAATGTGTCTGTGCATCTCAACATTCTTAATATAGATTTTGAATTTGTCTAATCCATTCTCCATAAATCTAAAATTCTCTGAACTATACTCAATCTCACTGAAGTACTTGCTCAGTCTTTTTATGTTAAAATTGTTGGCAAAAATCGGTGGGCACCACTCTACCTTCCTGCTTCCAGCTTCAGTTGGGTTGATCCTCTCACCATCCTTTGCACCGCTAGGGGTGTTCAGCTGCTGTTGTTGTTGGTATGGCAGCTTCCTTTTATTGCCCGATAACTCCTTTTGCGTCTGTTTGGTTTCATCAGACAAATCCTCTCTAAGGCTGTCAAAACGATTGTTAGGGTCAAACACTTTACGCTTTTTGTTAGCGCATCCTTCTGATTGACGATTTTTTGCACTTTTTCCACTCTGAAACGAGTTTTTATTGTCTTGAATTATGTCGTTGACAAATTCTCTAGCAGTATCTTGACCTGCTATTGAGAAATCCAAATTCCCGACAAATCCCTGATGGATATTACAGTTAACTAAACTAGTACTGTTAACCGGAGACACGCCGCTATCAACAGTTAGCGTGTCTATCGATGATTCTTGCTGTCCTTCTCTAACAGCCTTAGCAGATGTACAGCTGGTACAGCGTCAGTCTGCCATTCCATATATCTGTATGTTTTCTTTTTTTTCCGCCTCCGTTAACATTTGAGACGGTAATACCACTCTCCTCACAAATTCTTTGTCCGGTGGGATCGAAGGTCCAATTTTTGAGATATTTTCCTCCATAATTTGGCGAAGAACTCACAAAGTAGTTTAATTTTTTATTTATATTTGGTAATTAAATTCGCACTGCACTTCACACGCGTGATGTCTCGTCGACTACCACTCGAAGAATGCCAACAATCGCTAAGTGACAGTAGCAAAGGAAAGTGTTACAAAAAGCAATTTCATATTGTAGGCAAGAGACGGATATATATACATATGAGACAGATACATCTTTCAAATGAGTGCTTTCAGTGCTCTTTAAAATGATGTGTTCAGCAATGTTCGACAGAGTGACAGTGGTATTTTGACATTAAATGTCATTAACGTAATCACCCGCTACATGCATCATCATCAGCGTAATGATTATTATTATTGAAATGATTTGCATATTTAGCCGACTCTTAGCCATGTCTTATAAAAAAAAGGAACAATAATAATTTTTTTTAAGTTCTTGTAAACTTTACGAACATTCTCCTTGGAAAACATCCAATCATGAGCATTTTTGAGATTACATGCGCTAATTTTGTACACTATTGTGGGCAGATATTAAAATCAAGATGGCGTTGCTCTGTACTCCTAACGAGTGTGCGTAAAAATCAGAAATCATGTACACAGAGGTAGTCGTCTTTCCAGTGGAAAACCCCTTGCCAATCAGAAACCACGATTTTGCTCTAAACGCACGCATATTACTTTATTTTCACGCATACTTCTTAACCCTTTAGAGTAGCGCCATGTTGCTTTTAAGATTTGCCCCCAATAGTGTCAAAAAGCAGCGAGAGTGCCCATGATAATGTCCAAAATGCTCATGATTGGAAGTCTTCCAATGAGAATGTTCGTAAGGTTTACAAGTTCTTAAAAAAATTTTTATTGTTGGTGTTTTTATAAGACATCGCTAAAATTCGGCTAAATATGCAAATCATTTTAATAATAATCCGATAAGAACTGATGTCCAAATGATAAGGGCATTTGCGATATATGCATAAATTGTTGTGCATATTTATATTAATTTCTAAAAAAGGACTAATTAAATAAAGGATTTATGCGGCGATGTAGTACAATTATCTTCAGAAATAATGTTATTAAAGGGAAACCATTAACATCAGAAATCATCTACAACCAGATGTCCAACCCGGGTTGGAGTGTTTACTAAAACACAATCGTGTCCATCTCAGATTTTGCTCTAAAGTCACGCACACTACTGACAGCTTTATTTATTTATTATTTAAAGAAAACAAAAACACAAACTTATAACACAGACTTCAACTTCAAAAGTGGTCGCCCTTCGTTCTACAGTACTGACAACCCTTAATAAAAACAAAACTGATCGAATGTCAATTATCTCTGAGGATACATTTACATATTACAATGGGTTTACGTCCTACATAGATAGCGAAATTGTATCTGAGATGAAGTCGCAAGGTGTGATCGACGTATATAAATTCACGAAACTTATTGACGGTACACGTCGTGCTACGGGTTTAGTTCTTTTAACCTTCGATCTGTAACAGCCCCCTAGTACAGTCAATATTGGTTGGTACAAAGCAAAGGTGCAGCAATATTTGTCTAATCCCATGCGTTGTCGTAACTACCAGTTACTTGGCCACACCACAAAAAGATGCTCCAAGACCAAGGTTTGTGCAAACTGCAATCTTCCCCCACACGAACCTGCGGAATGTACTCGCACTATGTGCGCTAACTGTGAGGAGCCACACCCATCATCGTCTACCTCATGTCCAAAATATATACAGAATAAAGAGATACTTAAAATCAAAACTAATAACAGAAGCCAAGCGAACATACAACCAAGCACACCCTTCACCCTCCAATCACACCTATGCTGAGAAAACCAAGCAGCCTGCCATAACAGCTGGACCCTCAAAACGTCCTACTCAATACACCGCCCCCATGGCACTTTCACTCACCGCTACCAACAACCCATCCCTTGAAATAGCAAACAATAAGATAACATTCGCAACCTCCAATCCCTCTAATACAACAACTAATTTAATAACTTCTCAACCTTCTACTTCATCAGCATCAAAAACCAACAACACATCGAAACAAAACCGCCCACTTTCGTCTCCACCAACTCCAATGTCTGTCAATCTCTCTTCTACCGACTCCCCTCTAACCACTATCACAAAAAATTGAATAACAACCATTCTTACTTTATTGACCCTACTGATACAGATGTTAATCAATAACCACTCACATTTCGCCATTACTCGGGTCGCGGCCCTTACCGGTGGAGATGGGGACGGGATTGTCTGAACTCAGGCGATCTCGGCCGCACCTTGACCGATCTGGACTGCGACCTAATAATACTCACCACACCTTAAAACAGCCATCACAAACCAATAACACCTGTAAAGTCCTTCAATGGAACATAAAAGGCTTCGTTAACAATTACGACGAATTAAATCGTTTAATTAAAGAACAGCGTCCATGCGTTGTGTCACTGCAAGAAACACACTGCGCTTACTCCTATTCACCACATCTACCTCGAGGATTCATAGGGTATTTTCATAATTACAATTATAACACCTCATCGAAGCAGGTGAGGTATAGCGGTCTTGATTAAAAACAACATACCTCATAAGAAAATCCCTATTAACTTCAATTTATTAACTCTTGCCTTCGAGATTGATCTTTCAATCAAATTTACCGTTCTGTCATTATATATCCTGCCTGACCAAATTTTTCCAAAAGATGACTTGGAGAACATTCGTTTACAAATTCAGACCCCGATTATCCTTGTGGGTGATATTAACGCTTGGAGTGTTCTGTGGGGCTCAAGCAGCACGAACTGTAGGGGTAGAGAATTTGAAACATTCATTACGAACTCCAATCTAATCATCTTAAATGATTGCTCTCCGACACATCTTTCCACTCACGGCTCACTAACGAATGTAGATATGTATAACCTGCTGTTCTCCCGAACTTTATACAGCAGTCTCTTGGGAAATATTGGATGATCTCTACAATAGTAACCACTTCCCAATCATTTTCACTATTACCCTTGGCCCGGTTAACTGGAAAATACCACTTAACCCTAAATTCCGTACAGACAAGGCTAACTGGGCTTGTTACAACAAGCTCATTATAAATAACTTGTCTGATAAAGCTACTTCAGCAAACATAAATAAAGAGGCCACGACGTTACACAAAGTTATAAGAACAGCCACAAATGTTTCCATCCCACAAACCATCCAGAGCAGCCAGAAACGAACAGTGCCATGGTGGAGTCCCCTCTTAGCAACTCTACGTATGGAAAAGCAATCTGCATGGAAACTTTTCGAAAGACATCCCACTACAACCAACCTCATTACTTACAAAAAGGCTAATGCAAAATTTCATTGCATTTACGCAGACGATGTTTTCGTGCTGAGTAAAAGCATAGATCTAAGTAAAACTAATCATTTATTTACGTCACTAATTGAAGACATCTTAAATTGGTCTAACCTCTCTGGTGGCTTTCTCTCGACAAATGCAAAACTTAGACTACATAAAGCTCCTACACTCTTACAACTCCATTATTAGCAAGGATTTTGCTTTAGCTAGAAACCTAAAACACTCAAAAAGAGTTCAGTCATCAATAGCAAATGCTCTCATAATTTCAAAAATTCTGGATCTCCCGCAGAAAATGCACATTCAACGAACCCTAACTGTCCCACCATGGGCTACTAAGCCATAGTCACTTATCCTGGACCTAACCCGTCACGACAAGAACAGTACACCAAAAGAGACTTACCTTGCTTCTTTTCTCTCAGATGCACTACGCTTCCTAAAGTCCTCAATCAACTCCAAATTATTATGTGACTGGCAACACTACCACCACCACTACACCCTCTACAACCCAGACCGCAGCAGTCCACTGATCTCTGTTCATAAATGGAAGAAAGTTTGATCCACATCTTGTTGTCAGCAAGAACTTTAGCTGGTTGATGAGTTGTGCCTTGTTGTCTTTCTGAAACCAATCAGCAAGAGCCGACGCGCCTGTTGGCTTTTTGGATTTATCGAGAGCACCGTCCAAATCATGTGCATGCAGGTAAACCAGAATCTGAAACTTCCAAAGTGAATAATCAATTCAATAGAAGAATTTCTGCAAATTTATACTTTTGTCCATTTCTTTTGTTCCATTCGATTTATTCGTGCTGATAACGTGTTGAAATAAATTACTCATAAAGTTTTACAACAAAAGAATGTCTTTATTCTTTGGGTAACAATCGCTAAGTAGTAGTAGTAGTAATTTTTATTGAGGCGTTCTTTTTCTTTTACAAAACATATTTGGGTATAATGCACACGATTTTATTACATATATATATATTATTGCGGCCGACTTAGAATTGGTCTAGCTACTCTGAGATCAAATGTATTTATTTCGAGTATGTTTAATATCGAGAGATGGAGCAATTAGTTGTGAATTCCTCTTCAATGTGAGTTTGTGAAACTGTCCACTCAACAAGCCAGATGTAATTATGAGTGACTTAACCTAACTTAAAACTAGAAAGAATAACATGGCGGATAGAAGGAGAACAAAATGTACTCCTTCCTACACCTGTAGAGTGAGACTGGGCGGGCATAAACCCCGTTTGTTGTGAGCCGTAGCGTGACTCTCACTATCTGTCTCTGTCGAGACATTCACAACCATTTGATTTCACAAAATTATGTAATAGATTCGTCTTAACATCTGATACAAAAAAGAGGGGACAAA
Organism: Eristalis pertinax; assembly: GCA_907269125.1. Classification (NCBI taxonomy): domain Eukaryota; kingdom Metazoa; phylum Arthropoda; class Insecta; order Diptera; family Syrphidae; genus Eristalis; species Eristalis pertinax. Next base: position 20,320,948 of record OU026148.1, read on the forward strand.
AATAAATAAATAAAGGCACCATTCATTGGTTGATTTGAAGGAAAACAAAATTAATAATTTAAGAATAACAGTTGTAATAGTAATTCAATATTAATACATAGTATTTGGTAAATTCATTATTTATACATAGTATTCAGAAATTAGCATAGAGTTAATTTGTAACTAGCTTAACATAGCTTAATATTTAGGGGATAATAATACAAAGGAGCAAATCCTATGAGTTCAAGCAATTTAAGTCTTATAAGTGTCTATGTAGTGTATGTAGTGTATAATAAATATATTTACTAAAGTTAATTACTATATATTTACTAGTTATTTACTAAAGAAATTTAGCTTCGATGCTGCAAACCTTTCGTGTAGCTGAATTCCTAGATATTTTATTGGTGTTTTTAGGGGAATGTGATTGCCCTCAATCGTGAGAATGAGATCACGGCTTTCACGTACTGCAGTGTAATGCCCTCTACCCGACGCATTTCTGAAACAGGTTACTTCACATTTCCCTAAATTTAGGTCTATATCCCAGCATCTGAAAAATGGTATGACCTTATGAAGGTGTAGTTTCACTGCGTTTAGAGCTGTGTGGGGCCTTTCATCGCCTCTGAAACAAGTTGAAATGTAGGGAAGTCAGAAAGGAAGAAGTTAAAAAGGTGGGGCCCTAGAATGGAGCCTTGCGGAACCCCCCTTGTGAGAAAAGGTTTTCGAAATATACTGATTTTAGTTAAGTGGGGTGGGAAATTTAGGTAGAACAGTTCATATATGAGTCCGTCGTGCCAAACAGAATCAAAAGCTTTGGTCAGACACAACGCGAGAATTTTATTTTGGAGGTACAATAAGGCATGATCTGTGGAGTGTCCTCTTTTAAAACCAAATTGATTAGGTTGGGAGAGTTCGGACTTATCTATGAAGTTGTGGATTTTCAAAAGAATGGTTTGAATGGCATTTGTGCTATTACCCTTTTTAATCGGAATCAATTTCGCTTTTTTCCAAGACAAGGAAAAGTAGCAATTGTTCGGGCAATTGTTGAGAATAGGTTTAAGCAATTTAGCTAAAACTGCTTACACTTCCGAATGACGAAGTTAGAGATATTATCTAGACCGGAAGAATTTTTATTATTAAGGGAGTTGATTATTGCTTCTAAAGTGTTAACTGAAATAAAGTGTTCATTACCAACTTCGCTTGACTTATTGAAGGGAGAGAAATTTGTTAAGTTGAGATTTCGATTCCAGACATTAAAGGAAGTATTAAAAGTTTCCACAACAAGAGTGTTGTTAATATCATAAGAAATAGTTCTAGAAGCATATAACTCAGCATAATAATCACCAAGGCTATCTATTTTTTCAGTGGCAGAAGAGCAAACTCTCTCACCGTATCTCAATTGTGCATCAGGATTTGGAGATGTTTTTCGTCCCGTGATTTCCCGTTTAAAGCAATAAAACACGCATGGGGAGGGCTTAAGACTTTTGAGCTTGCTTCTTAACTGCTCATTAGCCTCTATTCTTATTCTGTCTTTTATTATTTTGCTGAGACAGCTTATCCTCGCTGACAAATCAACATATCTGGGATTGCTACGATCTCAAAACTGCAGAAAAATTCTTTTTAGCCTTCTTTTCCAGATCTTTCTTGTTTTAAACAATTCCAATGTCTACTCCGACACCCTAATCCAGTTGGGGCGGAAGGGTAAAACCCTACTATGGTTTGAGAGCCAATTGTGTATTTTGTTTGTGAGTGAGTCTACTAGGACATCAATCTCAGGGTTTGAGAGATTCCTATCTGTAGGTAAATTTAAATTGGAGAGTTCAGAATTTAGTGTAGAATTGAAATTTGTCCAGTTAAACTATTGAAATATGACGGGATGTCCGGAAAGATTGAGGCATTTGGAAGTTGAAGGCTCAGAATCACTGAGCAGTTGATCAGAGAGTTGGTCAGCTGTGGAACAGGCGATGTTGTTACAAGAGATTAAATTGGACGATACTAGAAAGAAATCCAGATGTGAATCAGAGCTAGGTCTGGTCGGCTCTATGGTTTTAATTAAGTCGAAGTCTAGCAAGTGTTCTTGGAACCATTGAGTAAAGTACCTGCCGTTATCATTTTGTCTACTATCAACCCAAAGGGGGTTCCTTGAGTTAAAATCACCTCCAATTATTATGTAATCGTAGTTGCATAAAGAATTTTACATATCATCAAGAGCTGGACCAGCTCTGTGAGAGATGTATAAAGAGACTAGGGCTAAAGATTTTGCGGATTGGTTGCTTGCAAGAATCGAAACGGACGCGATTGTAGCACAGATGTAATTGTTAGAAAAAAAAATTGAGAAAAGGAGATGTTATTGCGCAGGAAAAACCCCGTACCTCTGCCATCATTATTCACGATTAGATCATATTGGTCGTTAAATCTACGTCTGCTTGAGTGTACTGATAGGCAGGTTTCCTGAACTAACAAGGCCGTGGGAAGCCTGTCCTTCAGTAGGAGATCAATTTCAACTTTCTTTTCATCGTTTAACGTTCGAATATTTGCAGTAATTATAGAAAGACTTACGGGCATGTTATGGAGGCGATAAAGTTTGCAAAAACTTTCTTAACTCATAGGAAAATTTGCGCCAAAGTCAATAATAATTACTCTTCAACCCTTCCTCTGTTTAATGCTATACCTCAAGGCTCCCCACTCTCAGTGGTTCTATTTATAATTGCCTTCGATGAACTATCTAAGATAATTAGTAAACACAGACACTTAGATCATTGCATTTACGCAGACGATGTTTTCGTGCTGAGTAAAAGCATAGATCTAAGTAAAACCAATCATTTATTTACGTCATTAATTGAAGACATCTTAAATTGGTCTAACCTCTCTGGTGGCTTTCTCTCGACAAATGCAAAACTTAGACTACATAAAGCTCCTACACTCTTACAACTCCATTATTAGCAGGGATTTTGCTTTTCTAGGAACCTAAAACACTCAAAAAGAGTTCAGTCATCAATAGCAAATGCTCTCATAATTTCAAAAATTCTGGATCTCCCGCAGAAAATGCACATTCAACGAACCCTAACTGTCCCACCATGGGCTACTAAGCCATAGTCACTTATCCTGGACCTAACCCGTCACGACAAGAACAGTACACCAAAAGAGACTTACCTTGCTTCTTTTCTCCGCATTTCCACATCCCTAAAAGCGAAAGGCTGGGAGTTCATCTTTACGGACGGTTCCAAGAAGAACAACTGTACTTCTTTTTTCGTCACCAAGGAAAATGGTACTTTAATTCTTGGAGGTTTACTACCAACATATGTTCACAGCAGAAGTCCTAGCCATCTACAAAGCTTTATGGATAACTGCTGAACTGTGTGGAAGATATGTGATCTGCTCGGACAGTTTGTCCACTATCAACGCGGTAAAAAATCCCAAACAGAACACAGTCATCATCTCGGATACCCGCAACTACATTGCTAATGCTCCAAAAAAAAATAAAAATAATGTGGGTCCCAAGCCACGTCGGTATAAAAGGGAACGAACTTGCGGACCAAGAAGCTGGGCTTGCGCACCGAGCCCCAATGTACCAATTTGAGGCTGCCACTAAATCAGATGCACTACGCTTCCTAAAGTCCTCAATCAACTCCAAATTATTATGTGACTGGCAACACTACCACCACCACTACACCCTCTACAACCCAGACCGCAGCATTCCGCTGATCTCTGTTCATAAATGGAAGAAAGTTTGGTCCACATCTTGGCTGTAGAGTGACTTGTCACCAAGAACTTTAGCTGGTTGATGAGTTGTGCCTTGTTGTCTTTCTGAAACCAATCAGCAAGAGCCGACGCGCCTGTTGGCTTTTTGGATTTATCGAGAACACCGTCCAAATCATGTGCATGCAGGTAGACCAGAATCTGAAACTTCCAAAGTGAATAATCAATTCAATGGAAGAATTTCTGCAAATTTATACTTTTGTCCATTTCTTTTGTTCCATTCGATTTATTCGTGCTGATAACGTGTTGAAATAAATTACTCATAAAGTTTTACAACAAAAGAATGTCTTTATTCTTTGGGTAACAATCGCTAAGTAGTAGTAGTAGTAATTTTTATTGAGGTGTTCTTTTTCTTTTACAAAACATATTTGGGTATAATGCACACGATTTTATTACATATATATATATTATTGCGGCCGACTTAGAATTGGTCTAGCTACTCTGAGATCAAATGTATTTATTTCGAGTATGTTTAATATCGAGAGATGGAGCAATTAGTTGTGAATTCCTCTTCAATGTGAGTTTGTGAAACTGTCCACTCAACAAGCCAGATGTAATTATGAGTGACTTAACCTAACTTAAAACTAGAAAGAATAACATGGCGGATAGAAGGAGAACAAAATGTACTCCTCCCTACACCTGTAGAGTGCGACTGGGCGGGCATAAACCCCGTTTGTTGTGAGCCGTAGCGTGGCTCTCACTATCTGTCTCTGTCGAGACATTCACAACCATTTGATTTCACAAAATTATGTAATAGATTCGTCTTAACATCTGATACAAAAAAGAGGGGACAAAAATAAATAAATAAAGGCACCATTCATTGGTTGATTTGAAGGAAAACAAAATTAATAATTTAAGAATAACAGTTGTAATAGTAATTCAATATTAATACATAGTATTTGGTAAATTCATTATTTATACATAGTATTCAGAAATTAGCATAGAGTTAATTTGTAACTAGCTTAACATAGCTTAATATTTAGGGGATAATAATACAAAGGAGCAAATCCTATGAGTTCAAGCAATTTAAGTCTTATAAGTGTCTATGTAGTGTATGTAGTGTATAATAAATATATTTACTAAAGTTAATTACTATATATTTACTAGTTATTTACTAAAGAAATTTAGCTTCGATGCTGCAAACCTTTCGTGTAGCTGAATTCCTAGATATTTTATTGGTGTTTTTAGGGGAATGTGATTGCCCTCAATCGTGAGAATGAGATCACGGCTTTCACGTACTGCAGTGTAATGCCCTCTACCCGACGCATTTCTGAAACAGGTTACTTCACATTTCCCTAAATTTAGGTCTATATCCCAGCATCTGAAAAATGGTATGACCTTATGAAGGTGTAGTTTCACTGCGTTTAGAGCTGTGTGGGGCCTTTCATCGCCTCTGAAACAAGTTGAAATGTAGGGAAGTCAGAAAGGAAGAAGTTAAAAAGGTGGGGCCCTAGAATGGAGCCTTGCGGAACCCCCCTTGTGAGAAAAGGTTTTCGAAATATACTGATTTTAGTTAAGTGGGGTGGGAAATTTAGGTAGAACAGTTCATATATGAGTCCGTCGTGCCAAACAGAATCAAAAGCTTTGGTCAGACACAACGCGAGAATTTTATTTTGGAGGTACAATAAGGCATGATCTGTGGAGTGTCCTCTTTTAAAACCAAATTGATTAGGTTGGGAGAGTTCGGACTTATCTATGAAGTTGTGGATTTTCAAAAGAATGGTTTGAATGGCATTTGTGCTATTACCCTTTTTAATCGGAATCAATTTCGCTTTTTTCCAAGACAAGGAAAAGTAGCAATTGTTCGGGCAATTGTTGAGAATAGGTGTAAGCAATTTAGCTAAAACTGCTTACACTTCCGAATGACGAAGTTAGAGATATTATCTAGACCGGAAGAATTTTTATTATTAAGGGAGTTGATTATTGCTTCTAAAGTGTTAACTGAAATAAAGTGTTCATTACCAACTTCGCTTGACTTATTGAAGGGAGAGAAATTTGTTAAGTTGAGATTTCGATTCCAGACATTAAAGGAAGTATTAAAAGTTTCCACAACAAGAGTGTTGTTAATATCATAAGAAATAGTTCTAGAAGCATATAACTCAGCATAATAATCACCAAGGCTATCTATTTTTTCAGTGGCAGAAGAGCAAACTCTCTCACCGTATCTCAATTGTGCATCAGGATTTGGAGATGTTTTTCGTCCCGTGATTTCCCGTTTAAAGCAATAAAACACGCATGGGGAGGGCTTAAGACTTTTGAGCTTGCTTCTTAACTGCTCATTAGCCTCTATTCTTATTCTGTCTTTTATTATTTTGCTGAGACAGCTTATCCTCGCTGACAAATCAACATATCTGGGATTGCTACGATCTCAAAACTGCAGAAAAATTCTTTTTAGCCTTCTTTTCCAGATCTTTCTTGTTTTAAACAATTCCAATGTCGACTCCGACACCCTAATCCAGTTGGGGCGGAAGGGTAAAACCCTACTATGGTTTGCGAGCCAATTGTGTATTTTGTTTGTGAGTGAGTCTACTAGGACATCAATCTCAGGGTTTGAGAGATTCCTATCTGTAGGTAAATTTAAATTGGAGAGTTCAGAATTTAGTGTAGAATTGAAATTTGTCCAGTTAAACTATTGAAATATGACGGGATGTCCGGAAAGATTGAGGCATTTGGAAGTTGAAGGCCCAGAATCACTGAGCAGTTGATCAGAGAGTTGGTCAGCTGTGGAACAGGCGATGTTGTTACAAGAGATTAAATTGGACGATACTAGAAAGAAATCCAGATGTGAATCAGAGCTAGGTCTGGTCGGCTCTATGGTTTTAATTAAGTCGAAGTCTAGCAAGTGTTCTTGGAACCATTGAGCAAAGTACCTGCCGTTATCATTTTGTCTACTATCAACCCAAAGGGCGTTCCTTGAGTTAAAATCACCTCCAATTATTATGTAATCGTAGTTGCATAAAGAATTTTACATATCATCAAGAGCTGGACCAGCTCTGTGAGAGATGTATAAAGAGACTAGGGCTAAAGATTTTGCGGATTGGTTGCTTGCAAGAATCGAAACGGACGCGATTGTAGCACAGATGTAATTGTTAGAAAAAAAAAATTGAGAAAAGGAGATGTTATTGCGCAGGAAAAACCCCGTACCTCTGCCATCATTATTCACGATTAGATCATATTGGTCGTTAAATCTACGTCTGCTTGAGTGTACTGATAGGCAGGTTTCCTGAACTAACAAGGCCGTGGGAAGCCTGTCCTTCAGTAGGAGATCAATTTCAACTTTCGTTTCATCGTTTAACGTTCGAATATTTGCAGTAATTATAGAAAGACTTACGGGCATGTTATGGATGCGATAAAGTTTGCAAAAACTTTCTTAACTCATAGGAAAATTTGCGCCAAAGTCAATAATAATTACTCTTCAACCCTTCCTCTGTTTAATGCTATACCTCAAGGCTCCCCACTCTCAGTGGTTCTATTTATAATTGCCTTCGATGAACTATCTAAGATAATTAGTAAACACAGACACTTAGATCATTGCATTTACGCAGACGATGTTTTCGTGCTGAGTAAAAGCATAGATCTAAGTAAAACCAATCATTTATTTACGTCACTAATTGAAGACATCTTAAATTGGTCTAACCTCTCTGGTGGCTTTCTCTCGACAAATGCAAAACTTAGACTACATAAAGCTCCTACACTCTTACAACTCCATTATTAGCAAGGATTTTGCTTTAGCTAGAAACCTAAAACACTCAAAAAGAGTTCAGTCATCAATAGCAAATGCTCTCATAATTTCAAAAATTCTGGATCTCCCGCAGAAAATACACATTCAACGAACCCTAACTGTCCCACCATGGGCTACTAAGCCATAGTCACTTATCCTGGACCTAACCCGTCACGACAAGAACAGTACACCAAAAGAGACTTACCTTGCTTCTTTTCTCTCAGATGCACTACGCTTCCTAAAGTCCTCAATCAACTCCAAATTATTATGTGACTGGCAACACTACCACCACCACTACACCCTCTACAACCCAGACCGCAGCAGTCCACTGATCTCTGTTCATAAATGGAAGAAAGTTTGGTCCACATCTTGGCTGTAGAGTCACTTGTCAGCAAGAACTTTAGCTGGTTGATGAGTTGTGCCTTGTTGTCTTTCTGAAACCAATCAGCAAGAGCCGACGCGCCTGTTGGCTTTTTGGATTTATCGAGAACACCGTCCAAATCATGTGCATGCAGGTAGACCAGAATCTGAAACTTCCAAAGTGAATAATCAATTCAATGGAAGAATTTCTGCAAATTTATACTTTTGTCCATTTCTTTTGTTCCATTCGATTTATTCGTGCTGATAACGTGTTGAAATAAATTACTCATAAAGTTTTACAACAAAAGAATGTCTTTATTCTTTGGGTAACAATCGCTAAGTAGTAGTAGTAGTAATTTTTATTGAGGTGTTCTTTTTCTTTTACAAAACATATTTGGGTATAATGCACACGATTTTATTACATATATATATATTATTGCGGCCGACTTAGAATTGGTCTAGCTACTCTGAGATCAAATGTATTTATTTCGAGTATGTTTAATATCGAGAGATGGAGCAATTAGTTGTGAATTCCTCTTCAATGTGAGTTTGTGAAACTGTCCACTCAACAAGCCAGATGTAATTATGAGTGACTTAACCTAACTTAAAACTAGAAAGAATAACATGGCGGATAGAAGGAGAACAAAATGTACTCCTTCCTACACCTGTAGAGTGAGACTGGGCGGGCATAAACCCCGTTTGTTGTGAGCCGTAGCGTGACTCTCACTATCTGTCTCTGTCGAGACATTCACAACCATTTGATTTCACAAAATTATGTAATAGATTCGTCTTAACATCTGATACAAAAAAGAGGGGACAAAAATAAATAAATAAAGGCACCATTCATTGGTTGATTTGAAGGAAAACAAAATTAATAATTTAAGAATAACAGTTGTAATAGTAATTCAATATTAATACATAGTATTTGGTAAATTCATTATTTATACATAGTATTCAGAAATTAGCATAGAGTTAATTTGTAACTAGCTTAACATAGCTTAATATTTAGGGGATAATAATACAAAGGAGCAAATCCTATGAGTTCAAGCAATTTAAGTCTTATAAGTGTCTTACATATTAACTTATATTAATAGTCTCTAGTGTATAATAAATATATTTACTAAAGTTAATTACTATATATTTACTAGTTATTTACTAAAGAAATTTAGCTTCGATGCTGCAAACCTTTCGTGTAGCTGAATTCCTAGATATTTTATTGGTGTTTTTAGGGGAATGTGATTGCCCTCAATCGTGAGAATGAGATCACGGCTTTCACGTACTGCAGTGTAATGCCCTCTACCCGACGCATTTCTGAAACAGGTTACTTCACATTTCCCTAAATTTAGGTCTATATCCCAGCATCTGAAAAATGGTATGACCTTATGAAGGCGTAGTTTCACTGCGTTTAGAGCTGTGTGGGGCCTTTCATCGCCTCTGAAACAAGTTGAAATGTAGGGAAGTCAGAAAGGAAGAAGTTAAAAAGGTGGGGCCCTAGAATGGAGCCTTGCGGAACCCCCCTGTGAATTGAAATTTGTTGTGAGAAAAGGTTTTCGAAATATACTGATTTTAGTTAAGTGGGGTGGGAAATTTAGGTAGAACAGTTCATATATGAGTCCGTCGTGCCAAACAGAATCAAAAGCTTTGGTCAGACACAACGCGAGAATTTTATTTTGGAGGTACAATAAGGCATGATCTGTGGAGTGTCCTCTTTTAAAACCAAATTGATTAGGTTGGGAGAGTTCGGACTTATCTATGAAGTTGTGGATTTTCAAAAGAATGGTTTGAATGGCATTTGTGCTATTACCCTTTTTAATCGGAATCAATTTCGCTTTTTTCCAAGACAAGGAAAAGTAGCAATTGTTCGGGCAATTGTTGAGAATAGGTGTAAGCAATTTAGCTAAAACTGCTTACACTTCCGAATGACGAAGTTAGAGATATTATCTAGACCGGAAGAATTTTTATTATTAAGGGAGTTGATTATTGCTTCTAAAGTGTTAACTGAAATAAAGTGTTCATTACCAACTTCGCTTGACTTATTGAAGGGAGAGAAATTTGTTAAGTTGAGATTTCGATTCCAGACATTAAAGGAAGTATTAAAAGTTTCCACAACAAGAGTGTTGTTAATATCATAAGAAATAGTTCTAGAAGCATATAACTCAGCATAATAATCACCAAGGCTATCTATTTTTTCAGTGGCAGAAGAGCAAACTCTCTCACCGTATCTCAATTGTGCATCAGGATTTGCAGATGTTTTTCGTCCCGTGATTTCCCGTTTAAAGCAATAAAACACGCATGGGGAGGGCTTAAGACTTTTGAGCTTGCTTCTTAACTGCTCATTAGCCTCTATTCTTATTCTGTCTTTTATTATTTTGCTGAGACAGCTTATCCTCGCTGACAAATCAACATATCTGGGATTGCTACGATCTCAAAACTGCAGAAAAATTCTTTTTAGCCTTCTTTTCCAGATCTTTCTTGTTTTAAACAATTCCAATGTCGACTCCGACACCCTAATCCAGTTGGGGCGGAAGGGTAAAACCCTACTATGGTTTGCGAGCCAATTGTGTATTTTGTTTGTGAGTGAGTCTACTAGGACATCAATCTCAGGGTTTGAGAGATTCCTATCTGTAGGTAAATTTAAATTGGAGAGTTCAGAATTTAGTGTAGAATTGAAATTTGTCCAGTTAAACTATTGAAATATGACGGGATGTCCGGAAAGATTGAGGCATTTGGAAGTTGAAGGCCCAGAATCACTGAGCAGTTGATCAGAGAGTTGGTCAGCTGTGGAACAGGCGATGTTGTTACAAGAGATTAAATTGGACGATACTAGAAAGAAATCCAGATGTGAATCAGAGCTAGGTCTGGTCGGCTCTATGGTTTTAATTAAGTCGAAGTCTAGCAAGTGTTCTTGGAACCATTGAGTAAAGTACCTGCCGTTATCATTTTGTCTACTATCAACCCAAAGGGGGTTCCTTGAGTTAAAATCACCTCCAATTATTATGTAATCGTAGTTGCATAAAGAATTTTACATATCATCAAGAGCTGGACCAGCTCTGTGAGAGATGTATAAAGAGACTAGGGCTAAAGATTTTGCGGATTGGTTGCTTGCAAGAATCGAAACGGACGCGATTGTAGCACAGATGTAATTGTTAGAAAAAAAAAATTGAGAAAAGGAGATGTTATTGCGCAGGAAAAACCCCGTACCTCTGCCATCATTATTCACGATTAGATCATATTGGTCGTTAAATCTACGTCTGCTTGAGTGTACTGATAGGCAGGTTTCCTGAACTAACAAGGCCGTGGGAAGCCTGTCCTTCAGTAGGAGATCAATTTCAACTTTCGTTTCATCGTTTAACGTTCGAATATTTGCAGTAATTATAGAAAGACTTACGGGCATGTTATGGAGGCGATAAAGTTTGCAAAAACTTTCTTAACTCATAGGAAAATTTGCGCCAAAGTCAATAATAATTACTCTTCAACCCTTCCTCTGTTTAATGCTGTACCTCAAGACTCCCCACTCTCAGTGGTTCTATTTATAATTGCCTTCGATGAACTATCTAAGATAATTAGTAAACACAGACACTTAGATCATTGCATTTACGCAGACGATGTTTTCGTGCTGAGTAAAAGCATAGATCTAAGTAAAACCAATCATTTATTTACGTCACTAATTGAAGACATCTTAAATTGGTCTAACCTCTCTGGTGGCTTTCTCTCGACAAATGCAAAACTTAGACTACATAAAGCTCCTACACTCTTACAACTCCATTATTAGCAGGGATTTTGCTTTTCTAGGAACCTAAAACACTCAAAAAGAGTTCAGTCATCAATAGCAAATGCTCTCATAATTTCAAAAATTCTGGATCTCCCGCAGAAAATGCACATTCAACGAACCCTAACTGTCCCACCATGGGCTACTAAGCCATAGTCACTTATCCTGGACCTAACCCGTCACGACAAGAACAGTACACCAAAAGAGACTTACCTTGCTTCTTTTCTCCGCATTTCCACATCCCTAAAAGCGAAAGGCTGGGAGTTCATCTTTACGGACGGTTCCAAGAAGAACAACTGTACTTCTTTTTTCGTCACCAAGGAAAATGGTACTTTAATTCTTGGAGGTTTACTACCAACATATGTTCACAGCAGAAGTCCTAGCCATCTACAAAGCTTTATGGATAACTGCTAAACTGTGTGGAAGATATGTGATCTGCTCGGACAGTTTGTCCACTATCAACGCGATAAAAAATCCCAAACAGAACACAGTCATCATCTCGGATACCCGCAACTACATTGCTAATGCTCCAAAAAAAAATAAAAATAATGTGGGTCCCAAGCCACGTCGGTATAAAAGGGAACGAACTTGCGGACCAAGAAGCTGGGCTTGCGCACCGAGCCCCAATGTACCAATTTGAGGCTGCCACTAAATCAGATGCACTACGCTTCCTAAAGTCCTCAATCAACTCCAAATTATTATGTGACTGGCAACACTACCACCACCACTACACCCTCTACAACCCAGACCGCAGCATTCCGCTGATCTCTGTTCATAAATGGAAGAAAGTTTGGTCCACATCTTGGCTGTAGAGTGACTTGTCACCAAGAACTTTAGCTGGTTGATGAGTTGTGCCTTTTTGTCTTTCTGAAACCAATCAGCAAGAGCCGACGCGCCTGTTGGCTTTTTGGATTTATCGAGAACACCGTCCAAATCATGTGCATGCAGGTAGACCAGAATCTGAAACTTCCAAAGTGAATAATCAATTCAATGGAAGAATTTCTGCAAATTTATACTTTTGTCCATTTCTTTTGTTCCATTCGATTTATTCGTGCTGATAACGTGTTGAAATAAATTACTCATAAAGTTTTACAACAAAAGAATGTCTTTATTCTTTGGGTAACAATCGCTAAGTAGTAGTAGTAGTAATTTTTATTGAGGTGTTCTTTTTCTTTTACAAAACATATTTGGGTATAATGCACACGATTTTATTACATATATATATATTATTGCGGCCGACTTAGAATTGGTCTAGCTACTCTGAGATCAAATGTATTTATTTCGAGTATGTTTAATATCGAGAGATGGAGCAATTAGTTGTGAATTCCTCTTCAATGTGAGTTTGTGAAACTGTCCACTCAACAAGCCAGATGTAATTATGAGTGACTTAACCTAACTTAAAACTAGAAAGAATAACATGGCGGATAGAAGGAGAACAAAATGTACTCCTCCCTACACCTGTAGAGTGCGACTGGGCGGGCATAAACCCCGTTTGTTGTGAGCCGTAGCGTGACTCTCACTATCTGTCTCTGTCGAGACATTCACAACCATTTGATTTCACAAAATTATGTAATAGATTCGTCTTAACATCTGATACAAAAAAGAGGAGACAAAAATAAATAAATAAAGGCACCATTCATTGGTTGATTTGAAGGAAAACAAAATTAATAATTTAAGAATAACAGTTGTAATAGTAATTCAATATTAATACATAGTATTTGGTAAATTCATTATTTATACATAGTATTCAGAAATTAGCATAGAGTTAATTTGTAACTAGCTTAACATAGCTTAATATTTAGGGGATAATAATACAAAGGAGCAAATCCTATGAGTTCAAGCAATTTAAGTCTTATAAGTGTCTATGTAGTGTATGTAGTGTATAATAAATATATTTACTAAAGTTAATTACTATATATTTACTAGTTATTTACTAAAGAAATTTAGCTTCGATGCTGCAAACCTTTCGTGTAGCTGAATTCCTAGATATTTTATTGGTGTTTTTAGGGGAATGTGATTGCCCTCAATCGTGAGAATGAGATCACGGCTTTCACGTACTGCAGTGTAATGCCCTCTACCCGACGCATTTCTGAAACAGGTTACTTCACATTTCCCTAAATTTAGGTCTATATCCCAGCATCTGAAAAATGGTATGACCTTATGAAGGTGTAGTTTCACTGCGTTTAGAGCTGTGTGGGGCCTTTCATCGCCTCTGAAACAAGTTGAAATGTAGGGAAGTCAGAAAGGAAGAAGTTAAAAAGGTGGGGCCCTAGAATGGAGCCTTGCGGAACCCCCCTGTGAATTGAAATTTGTTGTGAGAAAAGGTTTTCGAAATATACTGATTTTAGTTAAGTGGGGTGGGAAATTTAGGTAGAACAGTTCATATATGAGTCCGTCGTGCCAAACAGAATCAAAAGCTTTGGTCAGACACAACGCGAGAATTTTATTTTGGAGGTACAATAAGGCATGATCTGTGGAGTGTCCTCTTTTAAAACCAAATTGATTAGGTTGGGAGAGTTCGGACTTATCTATGAAGTTGTGGATTTTCAAAAGAATGGTTTGAATGGCATTTGTGCTATTACCCTTTTTAATCGGAATCAATTTCGCTTTTTTCCAAGACAAGGAAAAGTAGCAATTGTTCGGGCAATTGTTGAGAATAGGTGTAAGCAATTTAGCTAAAACTGCTTACACTTCCGAATGACGAAGTTAGACCGGAAGAATTTTTATTATTAAGGGAGTTGATTATTGCTTCTAAAGTGTTAACTGAAATAAAGTGTTCATTACCAACTTCGCTTGACTTATTGAAGGGAGAGAAATTTGTTAAGTTGAGATTTCGATTCCAGACATTAAAGGAAGTATTAAAAGTTTCCACAACAAGAGTGTTGTTAATATCATAAGAAATAGTTCTAGAAGCATATAACTCAGCATAATAACCACCAAGGCTATCTATTTTTTCAGTGGCAGAAGAGCAAACTCTCTCACCGTATCTCAATTGTGCATCAGGATTTGGAGATGTTTTTCGTCCCGTGATTTCCCGTTTAAAGCAATAAAACACGCATGGGGAGGGCTTAAGACTTTTGAGCTTGCTTCTTAACTGCTCATTAGCCTCTATTCTTATTCTGTCTTTTATTATTTTGCTGAGACAGCTTATCCTCGCTGACAAATCAACATATCTGGGATTGCTACGATCTCAAAACTGCAGAAAAATTCTTTTTAGCCTTCTTTTCCAGATCTTTCTTGTTTTAAACAATTCCAATGTCGACTCCGACACCCTAATCCAGTTGGGGCGGAAGGGTAAAACCCTACTATGGTTTGCGAGCCAATTGTGTATTTTGTTTGTGAGTGAGTCTACTAGGACATCAATCTCAGGGTTTGAGAGATTCCTATCTGTAGGTAAATTTAAATTGGAGAGTTCAGAATTTAGTGTAGAATTGAAATTTGTCCAGTTAAACTATTGAAATATGACGGGATGTCCGGAAAGATTGAGGCATTTGGAAGTTCAAGGCCCAGAATCACTGAGCAGTTGATCAGAGAGTTGGTCAGCTGTGGAACAGGCGATGTTGTTACAAGAGATTAAATTGGACGATACTAGAAAGAAATCCAGATGTGAATCAGAGCTAGGTCTGGTCGGCTCTATGGTTTTAATTAAGTCGAAGTCTAGCAAGTGTTCTTGGAACCATTGAGCAAAGTACCTGCCGTTATCATTTTGTCTACTATCAACCCAAAGGGCGTTCCTTGAGTTAAAATCACCTCCAATTATTATGTAATCGTAGTTGCATAAAGAATTTTACATATCATCAAGAGCTGGACCAGCTCTGTGAGAGATGTATAAAGAGACTAGGGCTAAAGATTTTGCGGATTGGTTGCTTGCAAGAATCGAAACGGACGCGATTGTAGCACAGATGTAATTGTTAGAAAAAAAAAAATTGAGAAAAGGAGATGTTATTGCGCAGGAAAAACCCCGTACCTCTGCCATCATTATTCACGATTAGATCATATTGGTCGTTAAATCTACGTCTGCTTGAGTGTACTGATAGGCAGGTTTCCTGAACTAACAAGGCCGTGGGAAGCCTGTCCTTCAGTAGGAGATCAATTTCAACTTTCGTTTCATCGTTTAACGTTCGAATATTTGCAGTAATTATAGAAAGACTTACGGGCATGTTATGGAGGCGATAAAGTTTGCAAAAACTTTCTTAACTCATAGGAAAATTTGCGCCAAAGTCAATAATAATTACTCTTCAACCCTTCCTCTGTTTAATGCTATACCTCAAGGCTCCCCACTCTCAGTGGTTCTATTTATAATTGCCTTCGATGAACTATCTAAGATAATTAGTAAACACAGACACTTAGATCATTGCATTTATGCAGACGATGTTTTCGTGCTGAGTAAAAGCATAGATCTAAGTAAAACCAATCATTTATTTACGTCACTAATTGAAGACATCTTAAATTGGTCTAACCTCTCTGGTGGCTTTCTCTCGACAAATGCAAAACTTAGACTACATAAAGCTCCTACACTCTTACAACTCCATTATTAGCAGGGATTTTGCTTTTCTAGGAACCTAAAACACTCAAAAAGAGTTCAGTCATCAATAGCAAATGCTCTCATAATTTCAAAAATTCTGGATCTCCCGCAGAAAATGCACATTCAACGAACCCTAACTGTCCCACCATGGGCTACTAAGCCATAGTCACTTATCCTGGACCTAACCCGTCACGACAAGAACAGTACACCAAAAGAGACTTACCTTGCTTCTTTTCTCCGCATTTCCACATCCCTAAAAGCGAAAGGCTGGGAGTTCATCTTTACGGACGGTTCCAAGAAGAACAACTGTACTTCTTTTTTCGTCACCAAGGAAAATGGTACTTTAATTCTTGGAGGTTTACTACCAACATATGTTCACAGCAGAAGTCCTAGCCATCTACAAAGCTTTATGGATAACTGCTAAACTGTGTGGAAGATATGTGATCTGCTCGGACAGTTTGTCCACTATCAACGCGGTAAAAAATCCCAAACAGAACACAGTCATCATCTCGGATACCCGCAACTACATTGCTAATGCTCCAAAAAAAAATAAAAATAATGTGGGTCCCAAGCCACGTCGGTATAAAAGGGAACGAACTTGCGGACCAGGAAGCTGGGCTTGCGCACCGAGCCCCAATGTACCAATTTGAGGCTGCCACTAAATCAGATGCACTACGCTTCCTAAAGTCCTCAATCAACTCCAAATTATTATGTGACTGGCAACACTACCACTACACCCTCTACAACCCAGACCGCAGCAGTCCACTGATCTCTGTTCATAAATGGAAGAAAGTTTGGTCCACATCTTGGCTGTAGAGTCACTTGTCAGCAAGAACTTTAGCTGGTTGATGAGTTGTGCCTTGTTGTCTTTCTGAAACCAATCAGCAAGAGCCGACGCGCCTGTTGGCTTTTTGGATTTATCGAGAACACCGTCCAAATCATGTGCATGCAGGTAAACCAGAATCTGAAACTTCCAAAGTGAATAATCAATTCAATGGAAGAATTTCTGCAAATTTATACTTTTGTCCATTTCTTTTGTTCCATTCGATTTATTCGTGCTGATAACGTGTTGAAATAAATTACTCATAAAGTTTTACAACAAAAGAATGTCTTTATTCTTTGGGTAACAATCGCTAAGTAGTAGTAGTAGTAATTTTTATTGAGGTGTTCTTTTTCTTTTACAAAACATATTTGGGTATAATGCACACGATTTTATTACATATATATGTATTATTGCGGCCGACTTAGAATTGGTCTAGCTACTCTGAGATCAAATGTATTTATTTCGAGTATGTTTAATATCGAGAGATGGAGCAATTAGTTGTGAATTCCTCTTCAATGTGAGTTTGTGAAACTGTCCACTCAACAAGCCAGATGTAATTATGAGTGACTTAACCTAACTTAAAACTAGAAAGAATAACATGGCGGATAGAAGGAGAACAAAATGTACTCCTCCCTACACCTGTAGAGTGAGACTGGGCGGGCATAAACCCCGTTTGTTGTGAGCCGTAGCGTGACTCTCACTATCTGTCTCTGTCGAGACATTCACAACCATTTGATTTCACAAAATTATGTAATAGATTCGTCTTAACATCTGATACAAAAAAGAGGGGACAAAAATAAATAAATAAAGGCACCATTCATTGGTTGATTTGAAGGAAAACAAAATTAATAATTTAAGAATAACAGTTGTAATAGTAATTCAATATTAATACATAGTATTTGGTAAATTCATTATTTATACATAGTATTCAGAAATTAGCATAGAGTTAATTTGTAACTAGCTTAACATAGCTTAATATTTAGGGGATAATAATACAAAGGAGCAAATCCTATGAGTTCAAGCAATTTAAGTCTTATAAGTGTCTTACATATTAACTTATATTAATAGTCTCTAGTGTATAATAAATATATTTACTAAAGTTAATTACTATATATTTACTAGTTATTTACTAAAGAAATTTAGCTTCGATGCTGCAAACCTTTCGTGTAGCTGAATTCCTAGATATTTTATTGGTGTTTTTAGGGGAATGTGATTGCCCTCAATCGTGAGAATGAGATCACGGCTTTCACGTACTGCAGTGTAATGCCCTCTACCCGACGCATTTCTGAAACAGGTTACTTCACATTTCCCTAAATTTAGGTCTATATCCCAGCATCTGAAAAATGGTATGACCTTATGAAGGTGTAGTTTCACTGCGTTTAGAGCTGTGTGGGGCCTTTCATCGCCTCTGAAACAAGTTGAAATGTAGGGAAGTCAGAAAGGAAGAAGTTAAAAAGGTGGGGCCCTAGAATGGAGCCTTGCGGAACCCCCCTGTGAATTGAAATTTGTTGTGAGAAAAGGTTTTCGAAATATACTGATTTTAGTTAAGTGGGGTGGGAAATTTAGGTAGAACAGTTCATATATGAGTCCGTCGTGCCAAACAGAATCAAAAGCTTTGGTCAGACACAACGCGAGAATTTTATTTTGGAGGTACAATAAGGCATGATCTGTGGAGTGTCCTCTTTTAAAACCAAATTGATTAGGTTGGGAGAGTTCGGACTTATCTATGAAGTTGTGGATTTTCAAAAGAATGGTTTGAATGGCATTTGTGCTATTACCCTTTTTAATCGGAATCAATTTCGCTTTTTTCCAAGACAAGGAAAAGTAGCAATTGTTCGGGCAATTGTTGAGAATAGGTGTAAGCAATTTAGCTAAAACTGCTTACACTTCCGAATGACGAAGTTAGAGATATTATCTAGACCGGAAGAATTTTTATTATTAAGGGAGTTGATTATTGCTTCTAAAGTGTTAACTGAAATAAAGTGTTCATTACCAACTTCGCTTGACTTATTGAAGGGAGAGAAATTTGTTAAGTTGAGATTTCGATTCCAGACATTAAAGGAAGTATTAAAAGTTTCCACAACAAGAGTGTTGTTAATATCATAAGAAATAGTTCTAGAAGCATATAACTCAGCATAATAATCACCAAGGCTATCTATTTTTTCAGTGGCAGAAGAGCAAACTCTCTCACCGTATCTCAATTGTGCATCAGGATTTGGAGATGTTTTTCGTCCCGTGATTTCCCGTTTAAAGCAATAAAACACGCATGGGGAGGGCTTAAGACTTTTGAGCTTGCTTCTTAACTGCTCATTAGCCTCTATTCTTATTCTGTCTTTTATTATTTTGCTGAGACAGCTTATCCTCGCTGACAAATCAACATATCTGGGATTGCTACGATCTCAAAACTGCAGAAAAATTCTTTTTAGCCTTCTTTTCCAGATCTTTCTTGTTTTAAACAATTCCAATGTCTACTCCGACACCCTAATCCAGTTGGGGCGGAAGGGTAAAACCCTACTATGGTTTGAGAGCCAATTGTGTATTTTGTTTGTGAGTGAGTCTACTAGGACATCAATCTCAGGGTTTGAGAGATTCCTATCTGTAGGTAAATTTAAATTGGAGAGTTCAGAATTTAGTGTAGAATTGAAATTTGTCCAGTTAAACTATTGAAATATGACGGGATGTCCGGAAAGATTGAGGCATTTGGAAGTTGAAGGCCCAGAATCACTGAGCAGTTGATCAGAGAGTTGGTCAGCTGTGGAACAGGCGATGTTGTTACAAGAGATTAAATTGGACGATACTAGAAAGAAATCCAGATGTGAATCAGAGCTAGGTCTGGTCGGCTCTATGGTTTTAATTAAGTCGAAGTCTAGCAAGTGTTCTTGGAACCATTGAGTAAAGTACCTGCCGTTATCATTTTGTCTACTATCAACCCAAAGGGGGTTCCTTGAGTTAAAATCACCTCCAATTATTATGTAATCGTAGTTGCATAAAGAATTTTACATATCATCAAGAGCTGGACCAGCTCTGTGAGAGATGTATAAAGAGACTAGGGCTAAAGATTTTGCGGATTGGTTGCTTGCAAGAATCGAAACGGACGCGATTGTAGCACAGATGTAATTGTTAGAAAAAAAAAATTGAGAAAAGGAGATGTTATTGCGCAGGAAAAACCCCGTACCTCTGCCATCATTATTCACGATTAGATCATATTGGTCGTTAAATCTACGTCTGCTTGAGTGTACTGATAGGCAGGTTTCCTGAACTAACAAGGCCGTGGGAAGCCTGTCCTTCAGTAGGAGATCAATTTCAACTTTCTTTTCATCGTTTAACGTTCGAATATTTGCAGTAATTATAGAAAGACTTACGGGCATGTTATGGAGGCGATAAAGTTTGCAAAAACTTTCTTAACTCATAGGAAAATTTGCGCCAAAGTCAATAATAATTACTCTTCAACCCTTCCTCTGTTTAATGCTATACCTCAAGGCTCCCCACTCTCAGTGGTTCTATTTATAATTGCCTTCGATGAACTATCTAAGATAATTAGTAAACACAGACACTTAGATCATTGCATTTACGCAGACGATGTTTTCGTGCTGAGTAAAAGCATAGATCTAAGTAAAACCAATCATTTATTTACGTCACTAATTGAAGACATCTTAAATTGGTCTAACCTCTCTGGTGGCTTTCTCTCGACAAATGCAAAACTTAGACTACATAAAGCTCCTACACTCTTACAACTCCATTATTAGCAGGGATTTTGCTTTTCTAGGAACCTAAAACACTCAAAAAGAGTTCAGTCATCAATAGCAAATGCTCTCATAATTTCAAAAATTCTGGATCTCCCGCAGAAAATGCACATTCAACGAACCCTAACTGTCCCACCATGGGCTACTAAGCCATAGTCACTTATCCTGGACCTAACCCGTCACGACAAGAACAGTACACCAAAAGAGACTTACCTTGCTTCTTTTCTCCGCATTTCCACATCCCTAAAAGCGAAAGGCTGGGAGTTCATCTTTACGGACGGTTCCAAGAAGAACAACTGTACTTCTTTTTTCGTCACCAAGGAAAATGGTACTTTAATTCTTGGAGGTTTACTACCAACATATGTTCACAGCAGAAGTCCTAGCCATCTACAAAGCTTTATGGATAACTGCTAAACTGTGTGGAAGATATGTGATCTGCTCGGACAGTTTGTCCACTATCAACGCGGTAAAAAATCCCAAACAGAACACAGTCATCATCTCGGATACCCGCAACTACATTGCTAATGCTCCAAAAAAAAAAAAAAATAATGTGGGTCCCAAGCCACGTCGGTATAAAAGGGAACGAACTTGCGGACCAAGAAGCTGGGCTTGCGCACCGAGCCCCAATGTACCAATTTGAGGCTGCCACTAAATCAGATGCACTACGCTTCCTAAAGTCCTCAATCAACTCCAAATTATTATGTGACTGGCAACACTACCACCACCACTACACCCTCTACAACCCAGACCGCAGCATTCCGCTGATCTCTGTTCATAAATGGAAGAAAGTTTGGTCCACATCTTGGCTGTAGAGTCGCCAAAAAGCCAACAGGCGCGTCGGCTCTTGCTGATTGGTTTCAGAAAGACAAAAAGGCTGGTTGTTCTTGTCACCAAGAACTTTAGCTGGTTGATGAGTTGTGCCTTTTTGTCTTTCTGAAACCAATCAGCAAGAGCCGACGCGCCTGTTGGCTTTTTGGATTTATCGAGAACACCGTCCAAATCATGTGCATGCAGGTAGACCAGAATCTGAAACTTCCAAAGTGAATAATCAATTCAATGGAAGAATTTCTGCAAATTTATACTTTTGTCCATTTCTTTTGTTCCATTCGATTTATTCGTGCTGATAACGTGTTGAAATAAATTACTCATAAAGTTTTACAACAAAAGAATGTCTTTATTCTTTGGGTAACAATCGCTAAGTAGTAGTAGTAGTAATTTTTATTGAGGTGTTCTTTTTCTTTTACAAAACATATTTGGGTATAATGCACACGATTTTATTACATATATATATATTATTGCGGCCGACTTAGAATTGGTCTAGCTACTCTGAGATCAAATGTATTTATTTCGAGTATGTTTAATATCGAGAGATGGAGCAATTAGTTGTGAATTCCTCTTCAATGTGAGTTTGTGAAACTGTCCACTCAACAAGCCAGATGTAATTATGAGTGACTTAACCTAACTTAAAACTAGAAAGAATAACATGGCGGATAGAAGGAGAACAAAATGTACTCCTCCCTACACCTGTAGAGTGCGACTGGGCGGGCATAAACCCCGTTTGTTGTGAGCCGTAGCGTGACTCTCACTATCTGTCTCTGTCGAGACATTCACAACCATTTGATTTCACAAAATTATGTAATAGATTCGTCTTAACATCTGATACAAAAAAGAGGGGACAAAAATAAATAAATAAAGGCACCATTCATTGGTTGATTTGAAGGAAAACAAAATTAATAATTTAAGAATAACAGTTGTAATAGTAATTCAATATTAATACATAGTATTTGGTAAATTCATTATTTATACATAGTATTCAGAAATTAGCATAGAGTTAATTTGTAACTAGCTTAACATAGCTTAATATTTAGGGGATAATAATACAAAGGAGCAAATCCTATGAGTTCAAGCAATTTAAGTCTTATAAGTGTCTATGTAGTGTATGTAGTGTATAATAAATATATTTACTAAAGTTAATTACTATATATTTACTAGTTATTTACTAAAGAAATTTAGCTTCGATGCTGCAAACCTTTCGTGTAGCTGAATTCCTAGATATTTTATTGGTGTTTTTAGGGGAATGTGATTGCCCTCAATCGTGAGAATGAGATCACGGCTTTCACGTACTGCAGTGTAATGCCCTCTACCCGACGCATTTCTGAAACAGGTTACTTCACATTTCCCTAAATTTAGGTCTATATCCCAGCATCTGAAAAATGGTATGACCTTATGAAGGTGTAGTTTCACTGCGTTTAGAGCTGTGTGGGGCCTTTCATCGCCTCTGAAACAAGTTGAAATGTAGGGAAGTCAGAAAGGAAGAAGTTAAAAAGGTGGGGCCCTAGAATGGAGCCTTGCGGAACCCCCCTGTGAATTGAAATTTGTTGTGAGAAAAGGTTTTCGAAATATACTGATTTTAGTTAAGTGGGGTGGGAAATTTAGGTAGAACAGTTCATATATGAGTCCGTCGTGCCAAACAGAATCAAAAGCTTTGGTCAGACACAACGCGAGAATTTTATTTTGGAGGTACAATAAGGCATGATCTGTGGAGTGTCCTCTTTTAAAACCAAATTGATTAGGTTGGGAGAGTTCGGACTTATCTATGAAGTTGTGGATTTTCAAAAGAATGGTTTGAATGGCATTTGTGCTATTACCCTTTTTAATCGGAATCAATTTCGCTTTTTTCCAAGACAAGGAAAAGTAGCAATTGTTCGGGCAATTGTTGAGAATAGGTGTAAGCAATTTAGCTAAAACTGCTTACACTTCCGAATGACGAAGTTAGAGATATTATCTAGACCGGAAGAATTTTTATTATTAAGGGAGTTGATTATTGCTTCTAAAGTGTTAACTGAAATAAAGTGTTCATTACCAACTTCGCTTGACTTATTGAAGGGAGAGAAATTTGTTAAGTTGAGATTTCGATTCCAGACATTAAAGGAAGTATTAAAAGTTTCCACAACAAGAGTGTTGTTAATATCATAAGAAATAGTTCTAGAAGCATATAACTCAGCATAATAACCACCAAGGCTATCTATTTTTTCAGTGGCAGAAGAGCAAACTCTCTCACCGTATCTCAATTGTGCATCAGGATTTGGAGATGTTTTTCGTCCCGTGATTTCCCGTTTAAAGCAATAAAACACGCATGGGGAGGGCTTAAGACTTTTGAGCTTGCTTCTTAACTGCTCATTAGCCTCTATTCTTATTCTGTCTTTTATTATTTTGCTGAGACAGCTTATCCTCGCTGACAAATCAACATATCTGGGATTGCTACGATCTCAAAACTGCAGAAAAATTCTTTTTAGCCTTCTTTTCCAGATCTTTCTTGTTTTAAACAATTCCAATGTCGACTCCGACACCCTAATCCAGTTGGGGCGGAAGGGTAAAACCCTACTATGGTTTGCGAGCCAATTGTGTATTTTGTTTGTGAGTGAGTCTACTAGGACATCAATCTCAGGGTTTGAGAGATTCCTATCTGTAGGTAAATTTAAATTGGAGAGTTCAGAATTTAGTGTAGAATTGAAATTTGTCCAGTTAAACTATTGAAATATGACGGGATGTCCGGAAAGATTGAGGCATTTGGAAGTTGAAGGCCCAGAATCACTGAGCAGTTGATCAGAGAGTTGGTCAGCTGTGGAACAGGCGATGTTGTTACAAGAGATTAAATTGGACGATACTAGAAAGAAATCCAGATGTGAATCAGAGCTAGGTCTGGTCGGCTCTATGGTTTTAATTAAGTCGAAGTCTAGCAAGTGTTCTTGGAACCATTGAGTAAAGTACCTGCCGTTATCATTTTGTCTACTATCAACCCAAAGGGGGTTCCTTGAGTTAAAATCACCTCCAATTATTATGTAATCGTAGTTGCATAAAGAATTTTACATATCATCAAAAGCTGGACCAGCTCTGTGAGAGATGTATAAAGAGACTAGGGCTAAAGATTTTGCGGATTGGTTGCTTGCAAGAATCGAAACGGACGCGATTGTAGCACAGATGTAATTGTTAGAAAAAAAAAATTGAGAAAAGGAGATGTTATTGCGCAGGAAAAACCCCGTACCTCTGCCATCATTATTCACGATTAGATCATATTGGTCGTTAAATCTACGTCTGCTTGAGTGTACTGATAGGCAGGTTTCCTGAACTAACAAGGCCGTGGGAAGCCTGTCCTTCAGTAGGAGATCAATTTCAACTTTCTTTTCATCGTTTAACGTTCGAATATTTGCAGTAATTATAGAAAGACTTACGGGCATGTTATGGAGGCGATAAAGTTTGCAAAAACTTTCTTAACTCATAGGAAAATTTGCGCCAAAGTCAATAATAATTACTCTTCAACCCTTCCTCTGTTTAATGCTATACCTCAAGGCTCCCCACTCTCAGTGGTTCTATTTATAATTGCCTTCGATGAACTATCTAAGATAATTAGTAAACACAGACACTTAGATCATTGCATTTACGCAGACGATGTTTTCGTGCTGAGTAAAAGCATAGATCTAAGTAAAACCAATCATTTATTTACGTCACTAATTGAAGACATCTTAAATTGGTCTAACCTCTCTGGTGGCTTTCTCTCGACAAATGCAAAACTTAGACTACATAAAGCTCCTACACTCTTACAACTCCATTATTAGCAGGGATTTTGCTTTTCTAGGAACCTAAAACACTCAAAAAGAGTTCAGTCATCAATAGCAAATGCTCTCATAATTTCAAAAATTCTGGATCTCCCGCAGAAAATGCACATTCAACGAACCCTAACTGTCCCACCATGGGCTACTAAGCCATAGTCACTTATCCTGGACCTAACCCGTCACGACAAGAACAGTACACCAAAAGAGACTTACCTTGCTTCTTTTCTCCGCATTTCCACATCCCTAAAAGCGAAAGGCTGGGAGTTCATCTTTACGGACGGTTCCAAGAAGAACAACTGTACTTCTTTTTTCGTCACCAAGGAAAATGGTACTTTAATTCTTGGAGGTTTACTACCAACATATGTTCACAGCAGAAGTCCTAGCCATCTACAAAGCTTTATGGATAACTGCTAAACTGTGTGGAAGATATGTGATCTGCTCGGACAGTTTGTCCACTATCAACGCGGTAAAAAATCCCAAACAGAACACAGTCATCATCTCGGATACCCGCAACTACATTGCTAATGCTCCAAAAAAAAATAAAAATAATGTGGGTCCCAAGCCACGTCGGTATAAAAGGGAACGAACTTGCGGACCAAGAAGCTGGGCTTGCGCACAGAGCCCCAATGTACCAATTTGAGGCTGCCACTAAATCAGATGCACTACGCTTCCTAAAGTCCTCAATCAACTCCAAATTATTATGTGACTGGCAACACTACCACCACCACTACACCCTCTACAACCCAGACCGCAGCATTCCGCTGATCTCTGTTCATAAATGGAAGAAAGTTTGGTCCACATCTTGGCTGTAGAGTCGCCAAAAAGCCAACAGGCGCGTCGGCTCTTGCTGATTGGTTTCAGAAAGACAAAAAGGCTGGTTGTTCTTGTCACCAAGAACTTTAGCTGGTTGATGAGTTGTGCCTTTTTGTCTTTCTGAAACCAATCAGCAAGAGCCGACGCGCCTGTTGGCTTTTTGGATTTATCGAGAACACCGTCCAAATCATGTGCATGCAGGTAGACCAGAATCTGAAACTTCCAAAGTGAATAATCAATTCAATGGAAGAATTTCTGCAAATTTATACTTTTGTCCATTTCTTTTGTTCCATTCGATTTATTCGTGCTGATAACGTGTTGAAATAAATTACTCATAAAGTTTTACAACAAAAGAATGTCTTTATTCTTTGGGTAACAATCGCTAAGTAGTAGTAGTAGTAATTTTTATTGAGGTGTTCTTTTTCTTTTACAAAACATATTTGGGTATAATGCACACGATTTTATTACATATATATATATTATTGCGGCCGACTTAGAATTGGTCTAGCTACTCTGAGATCAAATGTATTTATTTCGAGTATGTTTAATATCGAGAGATGGAGCAATTAGTTGTGAATTCCTCTTCAATGTGAGTTTGTGAAACTGTCCACTCAACAAGCCAGATGTAATTATGAGTGACTTAACCTAACTTAAAACTAGAAAGAATAACATGGCGGATAGAAGGAGAACAAAATGTACTCCTCCCTACACCTGTAGAGTGCGACTGGGCGGGCATAAACCCCGTTTGTTGTGAGCCGTAGCGTGACTCTCACTATCTGTCTCTGTCGAGACATTCACAACCATTTGATTTCACAAAATTATGTAATAGATTCGTCTTAACATCTGATACAAAAAAGAGGGGACAAAAATAAATAAATAAAGGCACCATTCATTGGTTGATTTGAAGGAAAACAAAATTAATAATTTAAGAATAACAGTTGTAATAGTAATTCAATATTAATACATAGTATTTGGTAAATTCATTATTTATACATAGTATTCAGAAATTAGCATAGAGTTAATTTGTAACTAGCTTAACATAGCTTAATATTTAGGGGATAATAATACAAAGGAGCAAATCCTATGAGTTCAAGCAATTTAAGTCTTATAAGTGTCTATGTAGTGTATGTAGTGTATAATAAATATATTTACTAAAGTTAATTACTATATATTTACTAGTTATTTACTAAAGAAATTTAGCTTCGATGCTGCAAACCTTTCGTGTAGCTGAATTCCTAGATATTTTATTGGTGTTTTTAGGGGAATGTGATTGCCCTCAATCGTGAGAATGAGATCACGGCTTTCACGTACTGCAGTGTAATGCCCTCTACCCGACGCATTTCTGAAACAGGTTACTTCACATTTCCCTAAATTTAGGTCTATATCCCAGCATCTGAAAAATGGTATGACCTTATGAAGGTGTAGTTTCACTGCGTTTAGAGCTGTGTGGGGCCTTTCATCGCCTCTGAAACAAGTTGAAATGTAGGGAAGTCAGAAAGGAAGAAGTTAAAAAGGTGGGGCCCTAGAATGGAGCCTTGCGGAACCCCCCTGTGAATTGAAATTTGTTGTGAGAAAAGGTTTTCGAAATATACTGATTTTAGTTAAGTGGGGTGGGAAATTTAGGTAGAACAGTTCATATATGAGTCCGTCGTGCCAAACAGAATCAAAAGCTTTGGTCAGACACAACGCGAGAATTTTATTTTGGAGGTACAATAAGGCATGATCTGTGGAGTGTCCTCTTTTAAAACCAAATTGATTAGGTTGGGAGAGTTCGGACTTATCTATGAAGTTGTGGATTTTCAAAAGAATGGTTTGAATGGCATTTGTGCTATTACCCTTTTTAATCGGAATCAATTTCGCTTTTTTCCAAGACAAGGAAAAGTAGCAATTGTTCGGGCAATTGTTGAGAATAGGTGTAAGCAATTTAGCTAAAACTGCTTACACTTCCGAATGACGAAGTTAGAGATATTATCTAGACCGGAAGAATTTTTATTATTAAGGGAGTTGATTATTGCTTCTAAAGTGTTAACTGAAATAAAGTGTTCATTACCAACTTCGCTTGACTTATTGAAGGGAGAGAAATTTGTTAAGTTGAGATTTCGATTCCAGACATTAAAGGAAGTATTAAAAGTTTCCACAACAAGAGTGTTGTTAATATCATAAGAAATAGTTCTAGAAGCATATAACTCAGCATAATAATCACCAAGGCTATCTATTTTTTCAGTGGCAGAAGAGCAAACTCTCTCACCGTATCTCAATTGTGCATCAGGATTTGGAGATGTTTTTCGTCCCGTGATTTCCCGTTTTTTTTTGAGCTTGCTTCTTAACTGCTCATTAGCCTCTATTCTTATTCTGTCTTTTATTATTTTGCTGAGACAGCTTATCCTCGCTGACAAATCAACATATCTGGGATTGCTACGATCTCAAAACTGCAGAAAAATTCTTTTTAGCCTTCTTTTCCAGATCTTTCTTGTTTTAAACAATTCCAATGTCGACTCCGACACCCTAATCCAGTTGGGGCGGAAGGGTAAAACCCTACTATGGTTTGCGAGCCAATTGTGTATTTTGTTTGTGAGTGAGTCTACTAGGACATCAATCTCAGGGTTTGTGAGATTCCTATCTGTAGGTAAATTTAAATTGGAGAGTTCAGAATTTAGTGTAGAATTGAAATTTGTCCAGTTAAACTATTGAAATATGACGGGATGTCCGTAAAGATTGAGGCATTTGGAAGTTGAAGGCCCAGAATCACTGAGCAGTTGATCAGAGAGTTGGTCAGCTGTGGAACAGGCGATGTTGTTACAAGAGATTAAATTGGACGATACTAGAAAGAAATCCAGATGTGAATCAGAGCTAGGTCTGGTCGGCTCTATGGTTTTAATTAAGTCGAAGTCTAGCAAGTGTTCTTGGAACCATTGAGCAAAGTGGGCTAAAGATTTTGCGGATTGGTTGCTTGCAAGTATCGAAACGGACGCGATTGTAGCACAGATGTAATTGTTAGAAAAAAAAAATTGAGAAAAGGAGATGTTATTGCGCAGGAAAAACACCGTACCTCTGCCATCATTATTCACGATTAGATCATATTGGTCGTTAAATCTACGTCTGCTTGAGTGTACTGATAGGCAGGTTTCCTGAACTAACAAGGCCGTGGGAAGCCTGTCCTTCAGTAGGAGATCAATTTCAACTTTCGTTTCATCGTTTAACGTTCGAATATTTGCAGTAATTATAGAAAGACTTACGGGCATGTTATGGAGGCGATAAAGTTTGCAAAAACTTTCTTAACTCATAGGAAAATTTGCGCCAAAGTCAATAATAATTACTCTTCAACCCTTCCTCTGTTTAATGCTATACCTCAAGGCTCCCCACTCTCAGTGGTTCTATTTATAATTGCCTTCGATGAACTATCTAAGATAATTAGTAAACACAGACACTTAGATCATTGCATTTACGCAGACGATGTTTTCGTGCTGAGTAAAAGCATAGATCTAAGTAAAACCAATCATTTATTTACGTCACTAATTGAAGACATCTTAAATTGGTCTAACCTCTCTGGTGGCTTTCTCTCGACAAATGCAAAACTTAGACTACATAAAGCTCCTACACTCTTACAACTCCATTATTAGCAGGGATTTTGCTTTTCTAGGAACCTAAAACACTCAAAAAGAGTTCAGTCATCAATAGCAAATGCTCTCATAATTTCAAAAATTCTGGATCTCCCGCAGAAAATGCACATTCAACGAACCCTAACTGTCCCACCATGGGCTACTAAGCCATAGTCACTTATCCTGGACCTAACCCGTCACGACAAGAACAGTACACCAAAAGAGACTTACCTTGCTTCTTTTCTCCGCATTTCCACATCCCTAAAAGCGAAAGGCTGGAAGTTCATCTTTACGGACGGTTCCAAGAAGAACAACTGTACTTCTTTTTTCGTCACCAAGGAAAATGGTACTTTAATTCTTGGAGGTTTACTACCAACATATGTTCACAGCAGAAGTCCTAGCCATCTACAAAGCTTTATGGATAACTGCTAAACTGTGTGGAAGATATGTGATCTGCTCGGACAGTTTGTCCACTATCAACGCGGTAAAAAATCCCAAACAGAACACAGTCATCATCTCGGATACCCGCAACTACATTGCTAATGCTCCAAAAAAAAATAAAAATAATGTGGGTCCCAAGCCACGTCGGTATAAAAGGGAACGAACTTGCGGACCAGGAAGCTGGGCTTGCGCACCGAGCCCCAATGTACCAATTTGAGGCTGCCACTAAATCAGATGCACTACGCTTCCTAAAGTCCTCAATCAACTCCAAATTATTATGTGACTGGCAACACTACCACTACACCCTCTACAACCCAGACCGCAGCAGTCCACTGATCTCTGTTCATAAATGGAAGAAAGTTTGGTCCACATCTTGGCTGTAGAGTCACTTGTCAGCAAGAACTTTAGCTGGTTGATGAGTTGTGCCTTGTTGTCTTTCTGAAACCAATCAGCAAGAGCCGACGCGCCTGTTGGCTTTTTGGATTTATCGAGAACACCGTCCAAATCATGTGCATGCAGGTAGACCAGAATCTGAAACTTCCAAAGTGAATAATCAATTCAATGGAAGAATTTCTGCAAATTTATACTTTTGTCCATTTCTTTTGTTCCATTCGATTTATTCGTGCTGATAACGTGTTGAAATAAATTACTCATAAAGTTTTACAACAAAAGAATGTCTTTATTCTTTGGGTAACAATCGCTAAGTAGTAGTAGTAGTAATTTTTATTGAGGTGTTCTTTTTCTTTTACAAAACATATTTGGGTATAATGCACACGATTTTATTACATATATATATATTATTGCGGCCGACTTAGAATTGGTCTAGCTACTCTGAGATCAAATGTATTTATTTCGAGTATGTTTAATATCGAGAGATGGAGCAATTAGTTGTGAATTCCTCTTCAATGTGAGTTTGTGAAACTGTCCACTCAACAAGCCAGATGTAATTATGAGTGACTTAACCTAACTTAAAACTAGAAAGAATAACATGGCGGATAGAAGGAGAACAAAATGTACTCCTCCCTACACCTGTAGAGTGCGACTGGGCGGGCATAAACCCCGTTTGTTGTGAGCCGTAGCGTGACTCTCACTATCTGTCTCTGTCGAGACATTCACAACCATTTGATTTCACAAAATTATGTAATAGATTCGTCTTAACATCTGATACAAAAAAGAGGGGACAAAAATAAATAAATAAAGGCACCATTCATTGGTTGATTTGAAGGAAAACAAAATTAATAATTTAAGAATAACAGTTGTAATAGTAATTCAATATTAATACATAGTATTTGGTAAATTCATTATTTATACATAGTATTCAGAAATTAGCATAGAGTTAATTTGTAACTAGCTTAACATAGCTTAATATTTAGGGGATAATAATACAAAGGAGCAAATCCTATGAGTTCAAGCAATTTAAGTCTTATAAGTGTCTTACATATTAACTTATATTAATAGTCTAGTGTATAATAAATATATTTACTAAAGTTAATAATTCAGGATTATCATTGGTATTAAGAATATATGTATGTAAGTTAATAATGATTAGGATATGTTATATATGAAGGTAGTAATTCAGAAATATATAATGTGCAATGCAAACAAAGGGCACAACCATTAGATGTAAATAAATACATTATATCAAGTCAATTCAAGAGGAGGAAAGGATCACTCTCAAATAGGGTAATACCCCCGATTCGCGGTAGATGGTGAGGTTGCCTCCTGGTCTTTTACGTCTCGAGATGCATTTTCGTATAACCATGCGTTCAAATCTATGTAGCTCCAATGCCACGTTGGGTGTAATAGTGAACCAAATCAAAAAGCCATATGCTAAGAGAGGACGTAATAGTGTTTTGTATAAGAGTAATTTAGTTTTGCAATCTACATCTCTAGAATTTCATAAGAAATTTAGCTTCCATGCTGCAAACCTTTCGTGTAGCTGAATTCCTAGATATTTTATTGGTGTTTTTAGGGGAATGTGATTGCCCTCAATCGTGAGAATGAGATCACGGCTTTCACGTACTGCAGTGTAATGCCCTCTACCCGACGCATTTCTGAAACAGGTTACTTCACATTTCCCTAAATTTAGGTCTATATCCCAGCATCTGAAAAATGGTATGACCTTATGAAGGTGTAGTTTCACTGCGTTTAGAGCTGTGTGGGGCCTTTCATCGCCTCTGAAACAAGTTGAAATGTAGGGAAGTCAGAAAGGAAGAATTTAAAAAGGTGGGGCCCTAGAATGGGGCCTTGAGGAACCCCCCTGTGAATTGAAATTTGTTGTGAGAAAAGGTTTTCGAAATATACTGATTTTAGTTAAGTGGGGTGTGAAATTTAGGTAGAACAGTTCATATATGAGTCCGTCGTGCCAAACAGAATCAAAAGCTTTGGTCAGACACAACGCGAGAATTTTATTTTGGAGGTACAATAAGGCATGATCTGTGGAGTGTCCTCTTTTAAAACCAAATTGATTAGGTTGGGAGAGTTCGGACTTATCTATGAAGTTGTGGATTTTCAAAAGAATGGTTTGAATGGCATTTGTGCTATTACCCTTTTTAATCGGAATCAATTTCGCTTTTTTCCAAGACAAGGAAAAGTAGCAATTGTTCGGGCAATTGTTGAGAATAGGTGTAAGCAATTTAGCTAAAACTGCTTACACTTCCGAATGACGAAGTTAGAGATATTATCTAGACCGGAAGAATTTTTATTATTAAGGGAGTTGATTATTGCTTCTAAAGTGTTAACTGAAATAAAGTGTTCATTACCAACTTCGCTTGACTTATTGAAGGGAGAGAAATTTGTTAAGTTGAGATTTCGATTCCAGACATTAAAGGAAGTATTAAAAGTTTCCACAACAAGAGTGTTGTTAATATCATAAGAAATAGTTCTAGAAGCATATAACTCAGCATAATAATCACCAAGGCTATCTATTTTTTCAGTGGCAGAAGAGCAAACTCTCTCACCGTATCTCAATTGTGCATCAGGATTTGGAGATTTTTTTCCCCGTGATTTGATATATTGCTTTAAACACGCATGGGGAGGGCTTAAGACTTTTGAGCTTGCTTCTTAACTGCTCATTAGCCTCTATTCTAATTCTGTCTTTTATTATTTTGCTGAGACAGCTTATCCTCGCTGACAAATCAACATATCTGGGATTGCTACGATCTCAAAACTGCAGAAAAATTCTTTTTAGCCTTCTTTTCCAGATCTTTCTTGTTTTAAACAATTCCAATGTCTACTCCGACACCCTAATCCAGTTGGGGCGGAAGGGTAAAACCCTACTATGGTTTGAGAGCCAATTGTGTATTTTGTTTGTGAGTGAGTCTACTAGGACATCAATCTCAGGGTTTGAGAGATTCCTATCTGTAGGTAAATTTAAATTGGAGAGTTCAGAATTTAGTGTAGAACTGAAATTTGTCCAGTTAAACTATTGAAATATGACGGGATGTCCGGAAAGATTGAGGCATTTGAAAGTTGAGGGCCCAGAATCAGTGAGCAGTGATCAGAGAGTTGGTCAGCTGTGGAACAGGCGATGTTGTTACAAGAGATTAAATTGGACGATACTAGAAAGAAATCCAGATGTGAATCAGAGCTAGGTCTGGTCGGCTCTATGGTTTTAATTAAGTCGAAGTCTAGCAAGTGTTCTTGGAACCATTGAGCAAAGTGGGCTAAAGATTTTGCGGATTGGTTGCTTGCAAGAATCGAAACGGACGCGATTGTAGCACAGATGTAATTGTTAGAAAAAAAAAATTGAGAAAAGGAGATGTTATTGCGCAGGAAAAACACCGTACCTCTGCCATCATTATTCACGATTAGATCATATTGGTCGTTAAATCTACGTCTGCTTGAGTGTACTGATAGGCAGGTTTCCTGAACTAACAAGGCCGTGGGAAGCCTGTCCTTCAGTAGGAGATCAATTTCAACTTTCGTTTCATCGTTTAACGTTCGAATATTTGCAGTAATTATAGAAAGACTTACGGGCATGTTATGGAGGCGATAAAGTTTGCAAAAACGATTTTTCTTTTGAATACTCCTTCAATTTTCTGGTAATAAGGCCAGTTTTGTCCGATTCAGCCTCGAAGTCAGCAAAGACCCCCCCTGGTTTTTTGCATTATCTTGACCCCTAACTACATCAGCATAAGAAAATGCATTCCGTTGTGGGCTACCGGCAGCTCGATTAACTGAATTGCGCAGGGCAATTCTCTTATTACGGGAGGTTATCTTGAGTTCTTCCTTCCGTTTCTGGAAGGTTACCCATTTAGGGCAGCCCTTAAAACTGGCCGGGTGGCCTTTAATATCGCAGTTTACGCAAAAAAGTTCCTTAAGTCTTACATCCGCTGGCAATTCGCACTTGCCAATCTCATGAGATTTATCACACTTGACGCATTTATGCGGAGCTGTGCAGAACGTCGAAATATGGCGTATGCCCTGACAACGATAACACCTCTTTGCTCCAGAGTTCCTAACACTCTGCCACCTAACATCATGGTTCAGTAACTCTCTAAACTGCTTGATTCTGATCAAGCTCTCCTTTTCCTCTACTGTGCAGAAGAAGAGTTCAATCTTTACACCACTCTTTTTGGAGCGGGGAGTGATGAAATCTTTAACCTGAACCTTCAACGAGGGATCCAATCTCCTAAGCTCATCCTGTACGTCCTGAGCCGTATAATATCTTGAGATTCCTCTCAAGACAGTGTGGAACATTCGCAACTGCTTAGGCAAAAACGAGAAAGCCTCGTTAATACAACCCAGAATGTGTCTGTGCATCTCAACATTCTTAATATAGATTTTGAATTTGTCTAATCCATTCTCCATAAATCTAAAATTCTCTGAACTATACTCAATCTCACTGAAGTACTTGCTCAGTCTTTTTATGTTAAAATTGTTGGCAAAAATCGGTGGGCACCACTCTACCTTCCTGCTTCCAGCTTCAGTTGGGTTGATCCTCTCACCATCCTTTGCACCGCTAGGGGTGTTCAGCTGCTGTTGTTGTTGGTATGGCAGCTTCCTTTTATTGCCCGATAACTCCTTTTGCGTCTGTTTGGTTTCATCAGACAAATCCTCTCTAAGGCTGTCAAAACGATTGTTAGGGTCAAACACTTTACGCTTTTTGTTAGCGCATCCTTCTGATTGACGATTTTTTGCACTTTTTCCACTCTGAAACGAGTTTTTATTGTCTTGAATTATGTCGTTGACAAATTCTCTAGCAGTATCTTGACCTGCTATTGAGAAATCCGAATTCCCGACAAATCCCTGATGGATATTACAGTTAACTAAACTAGTACTGTTAACCGGAGACACGCCGCTATCAACAGTTAGCGTGTCTATCGATGATTCTTGCTGTCCTTCTCTAACAGCCTTAGCAGATGTACAGCTGGTACAGCGTCAGTCTGCCATTCCATATATCTGTATGTTTTCTTTTTTTTCCGCCTCCGTTAACATTTGAGACGGTAATACCACTCTCCTCACAAATTCTTTGTCCGGTGGGATCGAAGGTCCAATTTTTGAGATATTTTCCTCCATAATTTGGCGAAGAACTCACAAAGTAGTTTAATTTTTTATTTATATTTGGTAATTAATTCGCACTGCACTTCACACGCGTGATGTCTCGTCGACTACCACTCGAAGAATGCCAACAATCGCTAAGTGACAGTAGCAAAGGAAAGTGTTACAAAAAGCAATTTCATATTGTAGGCAAGAGACGGATATATATACATATGAGACAGATACATCTTTCAAATGAATGCTTTCAGTGCTCTTTAAAATGATGTGTTCAGCAATGTTCGACAGAGTGACAGTGGTATTTTGACATTAAATGTCATTAACGTAATCACCCGCTACATGCATCATCATCAGCGTAATGATTATTATTATTGAAATGATTTGCATATTTAGCCGACTCTTAGCCATGTCTTATAAAAAAAAGGAACAATAATAATTTTTTTTAAGTTCTTGTAAACTTTACGAACATTCTCCTTGGAAAACATCCAATCATGAGCATTTTTGAGATTACATGCGCTAATTTTGTACACTATTGTGGGCAGATATTAAAATCAAGATGGCGTTGCTCTGTACTCCTAACGAGTGTGCGTAAAAATCAGAAATCATGTACACAGAGGTAGTCGTCTTTCCAGTGGAAAACCCCTTGCCAATCAGAAACCACGATTTTGCTCTAAACGCACGCATATTACTTTATTTTCACGCATACTTCTTAACCCTTTAGAGTAGCGCCATGTTGCTTTTAAGATTTGCCCCCAATAGTGTCAAAAAGCAGCGAGAGTGCCCATGATAATGTCCAAAATGCTCATGATTGGAAGTCTTCCAATGAGAATGTTCGTAAGGTTTACAAGTTCTTAAAAAAATTTTTATTGTTGGTGTTTTTATAAGACATCGCTAAAATTCGGCTAAATATGCAAATCATTTTAATAATAATCCGATAAGAACTGATGTCCAAATGATAAGGGCATTTGCGATATATGCATAAATTGTTGTGCATATTTATATTAATTTCTAAAAAAGGACTAATTAAATAAAGGATTTATGCGGCGATGTAGTACAATTATCTTTAGAAATAATGTTATTAAAGGGAAACCATTAACATCAGAAATCATCTACAACCAGATGTCCAACCCGGGTTGGAGTGTTTACTAAAACACAATCGTGTCCATCTCAGATTTTGCTCTAAAGTCACGCACACTACTGACAGCTTTATTTTTATTTTCACAGACAGGAAAAAACTGTCGAAAGCCGTTCCATTAGGTGTTTTTCACAGAAGAGCGTGCTCATGAGAGAGTAAAAAATTTCTCCACCCTGCGAAATTGAAGACTGTCAAATTCAAAATAAAAAAAAAAAACAAATTTCATGTATTTTTTCTGACGTTTCGTGAACTCTGTGTATTTGTACGAAAAGCCGTTCCAGAGTTTGTGCACAGTTTCTCTCTCAAAGATAGATTTTTACCCTCACTCCTGACAATTTGCTCAGCTACGAATTTGTAGTTGAACAGAATTCACGAAACGTCAAAAAAATATTTTCAAATAATTTAATTTGAATTTGACAGTCTTCAATTTTCTGCCCACAGAATCTTCTGTGGCAGAAATTCGCAGGGTGGGGAAATTTTTTACTCTCTCAGGATCACGCTTTTCTGCGAAGAACTACGAAAAAATCACTAAATAGAACGGCTTTGGACAGTTTTTCGGTGATTTTCGGTGAATTTCACAGCAATTGGAACAGACCTAATATCAAGCAAATCAAATTAACCTCGATAAATTTAGGTGGGGTAATCAGCTGTCCGCTTAGGTAACACGTATTCACAAGCCCCTGTTTGTGAAATGTTATAAAATACGCTTTAAAAGGAAATCAATGGTGAAGAGACGTGGAAGTTGGCTATCTATTTAATACTTCATCTCTGGTCAAAATCTGAGGTGAACTGTTTTTGTCAAGGGGTTTTCCACTGGAATGTTGAAAATCTCTTTATTCCATTATCTCTGATTTCTGGTTTGTGTTTGCAATAATTGACTGACGTTTTGTTAGAAATGATTAAATGCATTCTATTCGTAAGAATTAATGAAAGATGCAATTTATTTCAAATTCAAACAAACAGAAGTATGAAGTACTTAAACGTTGCAGAAAAAAATGATGCGGCGAAAACAATTGCTGCTCTTCTCTCAAATGGCTCGGCTAGGAGGGTATATTAAAATAAAATTATGGTCATGATAAATTAATACTTTTTATTATAACTTTTTTCAGCGGGAAGGACTTTCACTGTATAATAAGATATACGATTTTGAGTACACCGTTCGAGGCAGTAAGTCTAAAATGGTTATGACTTCCGTTTCGGGCCATTTACATCAGTATGAATTTGTAAAAGCATACAAAAGCTGGAAAAGTTGTGATCCACTACAATTGTTTGATGCCAGTGTAGTTAAAAATTGCAACGACAATTATCTTCCTATACAGAGAACATTAGAAAGGGAAATCAAATCTTGTCAAGGATTAATTCTTTGGACAGATTGTGATCGAGAAGGAGAAAATATTGCTTTCGAAATTATTAACGTCTGCAGAAAAGTCAAGTTGAATATAACTCTATATAGGGCAAAATTTTCGGAAATTACCTCTGCAGGAATTCGAAGAGCCATTGCAAATCTGGTCCAACCGGATAAACGTCAGAGTGATGCTGTAGACATACGAAGTGAATTGGATTTACGAACTGGAGCAGCAATAACGCGATTACAGACATTGCGTCTACAACGCTTGTTTCCCGAAAAAATTGGTGATAAATTAATATCGTATGGAACCTGTCAGATTCCCACACTTGGATTTGTAGCGGAGCGATACAAGGAAGTGGAAGCCTTCGTTTCAGAACCCTTTTGGAAAATTAAAGGTAAACGCAATCAACATATTTACATCATTCAAAAATAATTTTGTTTACAAATCCATATATAGTGACACATACTATTGAGGATCTAACTGTTGACTTCAATTGGGCACGAAATCGCCTTTTCGACAAAGATAGCTGTGAAGACTATTTGCTTCTTTGTTTAGCAGATCCTAAGGCGAACGTAGAAAATGTAATTACAAAATCAAAGAATAAATGGAGACCAACTGCTATGGATACAGTTGAAATGGAGAAACTTGGATCAAGGAAATTAAAACTCTCTGCAAAAGAAACAATGACAATAGCAGAAAAATTGTATACGCGCGGCATAATAAGCTATCCAAGAACAGAAACCAATGCATTTTCTAAGGAAATAAATCTAAAGTGAGATGACTATATCATGATTCTCAAAATTGTGCTACAAATTTGAGAAACTTCTTTCTAGGAGTTTGGTGGAAAATCAGGTAAGTCATTCACAATGGGGCGATTTTGCACAAAAGGTAATAGAATGGGGTCCAGATCCAAGAAATGGAAACAAATCAGATGAAGCACATCCTCCAATACACCCAACAAAGTTGGCCACAAGTGCGTACATATTAAAAATTCTTGTCCCTATTTATAAATAATATATATATTTTATTAAGATTTATCGGGGAATGAAGCGCGTGTGTATGAACTTATAACGCGACATTTTCTTGCGTGCGTTAGTAAAGACGCAACAGGTTCCGAAACAATTGTTAACATCGATATAGCTGGTGAAAAATTTATGGGGACAGGTCTTTGCATTTATGAACGAAACTATCTTGATGTATATATATATGAAAAATGGAATGCACGCCAGATTCACATGTATGAAGTTGGTAAGTTTATGATGTATCTTAATAGTTTATAAACATTTTCTGTACATATAATACATACACAGTCCAATTCTAAATAAAAAACTCCACGGAAATTCGTTCCTTTCTCCTATTCTAAAGGTTCGAAAGAAGTAGGCATCACAAATTTCAAAAAAGGGAAGAATTTAATTGAATTTCCCTCGTTTTTATTCCTCAAATATTTGGTAGGGAGTTTAAAGGAAAAATGTAAGCAATTCATTTTTTGCAAATTTAAATTTTAGTAAAATGCGTTTAAATGCTTGAACAACAAATAAGCTGAAACTTTGTTGAATTTGATGGAAGACGTTTATTTTGCAATTAAAAACACCCCAGCGCCAATAATATAATTTGCTAGTATAACATTCATACTGTAGGTTACTTTCCTGTTATAAAATAAATGTTTATTAACAGAAAGGGCAACAGACCGGACATGTGTGCCGTCAGTATGTACATATACTGGCCATGCTACATTTGGTGTAGAATGTTAACGTAACGTTCCTATTCTCTTCGACCGTGTCTATCCATTGTGGACATAGGTGCGCTCCGAGTACATCTAGTACTGCGAACACTTTGCTGAAGGTAGATTGGGCCAGACCAATATTATGGTCTATCTCAACACCCGTTTGGTATCCCCTTTCAGCAAAGAATTGCAAAACGCTTTCTATGCATTTTCTTATCTTTTATTTTTCACAAACAACACATTAGTGGAAAATGAGCTTAATTTTCCCACGATAAATAACAAATATGTCCTAAATATGAGACAAAATAATATTTTGACAATTGTATGTTCACGAGGTGCATGAAACTTGGGACTGGAAAATTCCATTGAAAAACGACGTTAAGTTTGAAAATTATCAGATTCAATAAAAAAATATTATCACATTATCAATATGGGATAAGCAATATGATATACAGTGAAAGAAAAATCATTGGTAAAATTTCTTTATTCGCTGGGACACATTCTTGCGTCGCT
Source organism: Eristalis pertinax (assembly GCA_907269125.1). Lineage (NCBI taxonomy): Eukaryota > Metazoa > Arthropoda > Insecta > Diptera > Syrphidae > Eristalis > Eristalis pertinax. Next base: position 20,361,309 of record OU026148.1, read on the forward strand.
CTTTTTTACATATCTCTCCCATGGCCATCTCCTTTTTTCGTAATGGCCGATCCGACTCGAAGTTGGCTGCGGTTCGTAACAATCGATAACACCGCGCAGCTGTCATCGAGTACAGGTTCAAAATTACATATTTATTTAATTTACTACATCTCGGCCAATCGGACAGATTGATCGGCCTCGATCCCCCCCAACTAAATAAATTAACATAACATCAATCAAACTTAACTTAACTTAGCCCTAAAATCGGTGGACGACTCGACTAGACTTATAACTTAACTTGATAATATTCTACGAGAAATCGTCTTGCACTTGTACTAGTTCGAGCCGTCGCAATTGGGTTGACTACACACTTCTTCTCGTAGCGTGGCAGCAAGCACTTAAGTTCCGCAATCGACTAGGCGGCGTAAAGGATGGAGACAGTTGATGTGTCTGCCAGTCCGTCGATGATATGCTCGATGAGGTCAGCTTCAACCAGGTCTCATCACGTGCACGCACTCGGCTGCTCAGCTGTCGGAATTCCTTGATCAGTAGTTTTCGTAGGGAGTCCCAGTCATCCACTCGTACCGTTCGCAACACCATCTTTGCAGTACCTCTCATCAGTCTTCTTGCACAGACGTACTTACTTCTGTCGTCGCAGCCCACTGACAGAGCCACATCCTCAAAGTCGGCAATCCACTTTTTGATACCGTACGAATCGTCACCAGAGAAGGGAGGGAATGCGTCCTCTATAACGCAGAAGTCCACTCGTCTTATCGATGATGTTGGTTCCGTTTCTTCAAGTTCTAGTCGTAAGTCTGCTATTCGCTTACGCCTTTCTAGACGGGCCAATTCACATTCCTCCTCCACATCTGAATTCGTAGCGGCGCTACTTGCAGTTCCACCTGAGGTTGTAGCACTTTCAGATAGCATTGTCACAACTGAAGTGACGGAAGTTTCGGCAGTAAGTGTCGCTGAAGTCGCAGTAGTGGTGCTCGCGGCGCCTGAAGTGGTGGCAGAAATATCGGCAGTAATTACTGAAGTCGTCGGAAGTGATAAAGGCGAAGCGTGGTCGAAATCTTCGGAGTCACTACGATCCTCCTGGTGCTCACTTGTGCGCAGCTCCGAAATTTCGAGGGTTCTTCACACTACGTTAAAATTTCTTTATTCGCTGGAACACGTTCTTTCTTGCGTCACTCTTTTTTACATATCTCTGCCTACGTGGCGATCAGGAATGAGAGATAGAAGATTACGCAATAAGGACTTCAATTTTTGTTCGTTCTGCGCAGCCTGCGTCACAGGCGACACCCGATTTGATAGCTCTATGTAATTTCCATACGAATTGCAAGAAATTAAACTAATATTTGTACTTTTGCTAAGAATAATAGTGTTTTAAATGTTATAACAATTTTTTGCCTGATTGGAGTTGTTATTTAAATTATTTTGAGTAAGTAGTGAGAAGCATTCATTCAGATCAACGCAAATGGGTTACTTTAAAGTGAAATAATATTTTAATATTCCACTTTTATTTTCTAAAGTGTTAAAGTATTTATCACAATGCATTGAATAAAAGTGATGAATAAGGGATACATTTTTCATTGTATTTGTTTTTAAAAAAATTGTTGGAGACGAGAAAATTGTCCCCATTGGCTCTTTCAGTCTTCAAGGTGTTGCACTTGATCCTGTTGGCTTTGGTAATCCTAATTAACTTACATCTCCTGTTTAAATCTTCAATTTTTATGAATTCTGTCATATTTGTTAAAGATTTTGTTTGGCAATTAAAGAATATATCGATGAAAACGTGCTTTCAATGCTCGCGCAGGCATATCCGTTCATAGCATTTCCGTGCTTTGTCGCTCAAGAATCAGAAGACACCAAAAAGAAAACTCAGAGGTCTGGTTGCATTTGCTCACTGAGTAACTAATTCCATACAACGATCCAAACTATAATCTACGACGATGAGTTCTTCATCAACACCAACACCTCCTCGTAACCTTATCTGCATCAGTTGCTTCACAACAACATTTTCATTGATTTAAAAAGAACAAAATTGTACTTGAATCGAGTCGAGCGACTCAAGAACTATTAGAGGGGCTGCAAGCTTGCAATCATATCCTCATGTCCTGCTTTAATTTGTATTGCATTCTGATATCATTGGATGAATATAACACTGTGGACTGTGGTTTTACGGTTGGAACAGTAATATAATAACATAATCCTGTACTTATCCATGATTAACCATCATTCACCAACGTGAGTAAGGACTTAAATATAGCAACATAGGATAGGTATCCATTTCGAACTATAGATTCTAGAATAGTAGAAATTATATACCAAAGTCTACTTCCTTCAGAAGGAAATAATATGCTCTTGTCGCCTGTGATGTAAGCAAAATGTCAGAAAAGTAAACAAACATGGCGGACATGCGCAGTGCGTAATCTGTAATACATCATTCTTGCGTGGCGATCTCCTTTTTTCGTAATGGCCGACCCCGACTCGAAGTTGGCTGCGGTTCGTAACAATCGATAACACCGCGCAGCTGTCATCGAGTACAGGTTTCAAAAAAACTGAATCGTAAACACTTTAAATCTTAGTACAGTAGTTCCATCAGTTATTAAATTTTGAATTTTATTTAAATGTCAAATGCTCATTCGAACATTAATAATTCACACTCCCAAATTCGAGGGAGAGAATTTCCTCTAGGGAACTCGGCATAGGAGAATTTTATTCTCAGGAGAACAACTCCCCGGGAATATTTAGAATTGTGCTGATAATATTAGGTGTAGACTAACAAAATCTTAAATGTATCTCATTCTCACTCATCACGCCCATCATAACCTTGAAATTCTCCACTAGTACAAACTAATACTCTCCTGCTCGTATCCAACTACCCCACTCCACACAAAATAAATCTCCGCTGAAACATACACTCACCAATAAACTCTACTGGGTGGCGCTACAGCTCATAGATATTGTTAACTCACAAGTGGAAGGGACCTACAGTTGTGTTCCAACTCCGAACGGCCAAGTTTGAGAAGCTATTTTCTAGACAGTTATACTCTTTGAGCATTGTCAGTGACTCGAAAGAGGTGGGGCCGTCAAAATTATTTTTGTAGTACTGGGATACGAAACTAGATGCAGGTGTGTAGGAGTCGACGCACAGACCCATAACGCTACGGTCGCCACAGCCACATCTATACAGCTAAATACTTCGCCTATTTCTGCTGTTATCAATTCCAATTAATATTACATGAGATGGATGACAACGATCCTCTTAATAAGGAATTAAACAAAAGCATCGACTGCTGATCGGTGGTCGAGCTGCTCGAGTTCTAACAAGAACCCTAGCAACTTTGTAACTTTATAACGTTACAAATTTTATTTCATTTTTGAGTTACTGCACTTTAGGTTTGTATTTCATACATGTACAAGATAATTTTAGATTTTATTTCTTCTGAATAAAGAATTGAAAGAGTCGATACCGGTGACAGTAAGAAAATGAGGTTAATTTTAAATGACATTTTTTAAGTACATATGTTTGCGAAAATAGAGCTCAGTGCTACTTGCGAATAAATGTTCAACGCTAGTTACGTTCAGGCAGTCTTCTTTGGACACAAGACCATATTAGAACACTTGTCGACCTACCCCTCTTCCCGCAATATCAAAAAAGAGACCTCCACTATTTTGAAAGCTATCCGCATGGGAGCAAACTATAATCCCGCAAAACAACCCATTAGTTCAACTCTTTAAAAAAGGATCAAATTACAGCCTGTCAAAAATTTAAGATTTCCCAACACAACTAATCTGATAGCATATACAAAGGCAAATGCCAAATTGCGTAGAAAGCTAAAACTCTGTAAAATGCATTGTCTTCAGCAACTTACTTCTACCCTCTCTCCCCGCTACTCAGCAAAATGCATCTGGAATAAAATACGGAACCTAACTGTAAACTTTTCGCCTATTTCAATCACCTCCCTCGAATCTTCCCAAGGTTTGCTAATCAACCCAGTAGGCATCTGTAATCACTTCGCCTCCTTCTGGTCCAACAACTCAAAGAATACAAATTTCTCAACTGACTTCAGCTGCATCTGTTTTTCCAATTCGTATACCAAACAGCTGTTATCTCAAGTATCGAAAGTCCTACAAAAAATTTCCTTCAAACGCTTACTGTGGTTTATCGGAAAAAATAAGCGGATAAGTCCTAATCAAGTAGGTTTCAAACCTAACAATGGATGAAGTGATGCTCTGGTAGTCAGTATATCTCCAAGGCTATATCTAGCTGTAACCACGTCTCCATTCTTTCTTTAGAGTTTGAAAAAGCTTTCGATAGATTCGGCGAACATCTAGTGCTCAATAAGTTACCAGCTTGGAATATTCGACCCAAAACATTTCATTTTATTAAATCTTTTCTAATGAATAGAAGAATCAGTGTATGAGAATCGTTGAATTTCGACGACGGGCGAGCCTAGTACACAAGTTAACGCACATGCACCATAGCCATCGCACGATTGACCAAAAGATTGCCTTTAATCTTTTCACCCATGCATAGATCTTTTAACACGATCATCACCTTTCAGCCATTTATCCCATACACCAGCTTTTCAACACAATCAGCACCTTCATCAATACACCGGCTTTTCAACACACTCAGCAATTTTCAGCCGTTCACCCTACTTTTGTATTATTTGTTAAGTTAGAAGTAGGATAGTATAGAAATGTGGGTAGACATGCTGAAGCACGTCTCACTTAGGTCCGTGTGGACTTATTGTGTTGCACAGAGGGGGAAATGTTCCTCCTTGTACCCTTATCGCACTCATCGAGACGTTGTATTCGTTGTTTGTTGCGGAGAGGTCATCATCCATCGTCCAGACAGCCCGACATCCTAATGAATCTGAATAAGTTAGATAGTCGGATGTTATTAATTTCTTGCAGGTCCTGGAAGAAGATTTCTTCCATGGTCCTGTATTGTAGTTGGTTGAGGCTAGGGCAGTAGCAAAGATAGTGAGAAGTGTCCTCTCTTTCTTAAATCGCCGCATCCTTTGCATATGTAGTCATGGGATAGTCCCATTTTTGTTTTATGGTACTTCAGATGGTTATGTCAAGTTAGAGCTCCGACTACCATCCTTAGCAAGTTCATCTGTGGCCTCATTGCTGGCTATGTCTCTGTGTCCTGGGACCAAGCATAGAGTTATCAAGTGTTGCGCGCTTAGAGCTCTAAGCTCCTCGCGGCAGCTTGCGACCAGCTTGGACTTGATTTTCATCGCCGAAATTGCTTTTATGGCCGCTTGACTGTCAATTAGAATGGTATCAACCGGTGGTATTTCCAACATTGTTATCATTCTGGCCGCTTCTTTGACAGCCAGGACCTCCGTTTTCATCTTCGATCCATCAGTATATACTTGGATGCTCGAATTATTGATGGGTTCTCTTGTGATCCACTCCTCCCTCGTCGGGAAATAGAATCCGAAGGATATTTCAAAGTCGAGGAAAGGGAATGTATAGTCACTTACGGGCTGTTATATTTGTAGTCTAATCAGTATACTAGCATGGCCAATAGGACTTGAGAGTCAGCATTTTGATTGAATACTTCTAATGGCACTGTTAGCAGCGTAAGCTTGCATGTACAGATCAAGTGGGGTTGATAGCAGGTTTGATAGTACCTCTAGGTCCGCGGTCTGGGTGGTGAAAATAGCACATATATCTCCAAGACATGCTAGTCTCTGTATTCTAGTAAGCTGCCTGAGCTTAGTGGATTTCAGTGTGGCCTGCCACCATACCACGCGTATGTCAAGATTGGCCTTAGGATAGGATAGGAATGTGGGTAGACGTGCGGAAGCACGTCTCACTTAGGTCCGTATGGACCCATTGTGTTGCCCATAGGGGGCAGAGTTCCTCCTTGTACCCTAATCACACTCATCGAGAAGTTGTATTCGCTGTTGACCTCTCGTCGTCGAGCCATCCCGACATCCTAATGAACCTGAAAAGTTATATAGTCGGATGTTATGGATTTCTTGCAGGTCATGGAAGAAGAATTCTCCCATGGTCCTGTATCGCAGTTGGCTGAGGCTTGGGCAGTAGCAGAGATAGTGAGGAGTGTCCTCTCTTTCTTCCACATCGCCGCATCCTCTGCATATGTAGTCATGGGATAGTCCCATTTTAGTTTCATGGTATTTCAGATGGTTATGACCCGTTAGAGCTCCGACTACCATCCTCAGTAGGCTTTTGCCACACTGGAGGAGTTTGTCGGTTTTAGTTCTATTAATATCGGGCCATAGCATCTTAGTAGTCTTACAGGTGGTAAGGTTGAACCACCTATTTCTTGCTATTTCTAGAATTTTATCAAACACCTTCTTCCTGACATCTGCCAGTGGTGCTTGAATCAATTCGATTGCCTGGGATGGGTCTTTTTCGGCCCCTTTTCTGGCAAGTTCATCAGCTGCCTCGTTGCCGGATATGTCCCTGTGTCCTGGGACCCAGCATAGAGTTATCGTGTGTTGCACGCTTAGAGTTTTTTTTTTCGCGGCAGCTCGCGACCAGCTTGGACTTGATTTCTTTCGCCGAAATTGCTTTGATGGCCGCTTGACTGTCAATTAGAATGGTAATATCAGCCGGTGGTATTTCCAACATTGTTATCATTCTGGCCGCTTCTTTGACTGCCAGGACCTCCGCTTGAAAGACGCTGCCATAATCAGGGATCCTGATAGAGCAGCGTAAATTTAACAATTCGGAGAAAATGCCCGCACCTGTGCCTGTTTCCATCTTCGACCCATCAGTGTATACTTGGATGCTCGAATTTTTGATGGGTTTTTTTGTGGTCCACTCATCCCTCGTCGGGAAATAGCATTTGAAGGGTATTTCAAAGTCGAGGAAAGGGAATGTATAGTCACTTACGGGCTGTTATATTTGTAGTCTAATCAGTATACTAGCATGGCCAATAGGACTTGAGAGTCAGCATTTTGATTGAATACTTCTAATGGCACTGTTAGCAGCGTAAGCTTGCATGTACAGATCAAGTGGGGTTGATAGCAGGTTTGATAGTACCTCTAGGTCCGCGGTCTGGGTGGTGAAAATAGCACATATATCTCCAAGACATGCTAGTCTCTGTATTCTAGTAAGCTGCCTGAGCTTAGTGGATTTCAGTGTGGCCTGCCACCATACCACGCGTATGTCAAGATTGGCCTTAGGATAGGATAGGAATGTGGGTAGACGTGCGGAAGCACGTCTCACTTAGGTCCGTATGGACCCATTGTGTTGCCCATAGGGGGCAGAGTTCCTCCTTGTACCCTAATCACACTCATCGAGAAGTTGTATTCGTTGTTGACCTCTCGTCGTCGAGCCATCCCGACATCCTAATGAACCTGAAAAGTTATATAGTCGGATGTTATGGATTTCTTGCAGGTCATGGAAGAAGAATTCTCCCATGGTCCTGTATCGCAGTTGGCTGAGGCTTGGGCAGTAGCAGAGATAGTGAGGAGTGTCCTCTCTTTCTTCCACATCGCCGCATCCTCTGCATATGTAGTCATGGGATAGTCCCATTTTAGTTTCATGGTATTTCAGATGGTTATGACCCGTTAGAGCTCCGACTACCATCCTCAGTAGGCTTTTGCCACACTGGAGGAGTTTGTCGGTTTTAGTTCTATTAATATCGGGCCATAGCATCTTAGTAGTCTTACAGGTGGTAAGGTTGAACCACGTATTTCTTGCTGTTTCTAGAATTCTATCATCCACCTTCTTCCTGACATCTGTCAGTGGTGGTTGAATCAATTCGATTGCCTGGGATGGGTCTTTTTCGGCCCCTTTTCTGGCAAGTTCATCAGCTGCCTCGTTGCCGGATATGTCCCTGTGTCCTGGGACCCAGCATAGAGTTATCGTGTATTGCACGCTTAGAGTTTTGAGCTCCTCGGGGCAGCTCGCAACCAGCTTGGACTTGATTTCTTTCGCCGAAATTGCTTTGATGGCCGCTTGACTGTCAATTAGAATGGTAATATCAGCCGGTGGTATTTCCAACATTGTTATCATTCTGGTCGCTTCTTTGACTGCCAGGACCTCCGCTTGAAAGACGCTACCATAATCAGGGATCCTGATAGAGCAGAGTATGTTTAACAATTCGGAGAAAATGCCCGCACCTGTGCCTGTTTCCATCTTCGATCCAGTGTATACTTGGATGCTCGAATTTTTTATGGGTTCTTTTGTGGTCCACTCTTCCCTCGTCGGGAAATAGCATTTGAAGGGTATTTCAAAGTCGAGGAAAGGTAGTGTATAGTCACTTTCGGACTGTTCTATTTGTAGTCATTTCAGTATACTAGTATGATCAGTGGTACTTGAAAGCCAGCATTTTGATTGAATGCTTCTAATGGCACTTTTAGCAGCGTTAGCTTGCATGTAAAGGTCAAGTGGGAGAAGGTTTAGTAGTACCTCCAGGCCCGCGGTTGGGGTGGTGGAGATAGCGCCTGTAACTCCAAGACATACTAGTCTCTGTATTCTAGTAAGCAGTCTGAGGTTGGTGGATTTCAGTGCGGCCTGCCACCATACCACGCGTATGTCAAGATTGGCCTTAGGATAGGATAGGAATGTGGGTAGACGTGCGGAAGCACGTCTCACTTAGGTCCGTATGGACCCATTGTGTTGCCCATAGGGGGCAGAGTTCCTCCTTGTACCCTAATCACACTCATCGAGAAGTTGTATTCGTTGTTGACCTCTCGTCGTCGAGCCATCCCGACATCCTAATGAACCTGAAAAGTTATATAGTCGGATGTTATGGATTTCTTGCAGGTCATGGAAGAAGAATTCTCCCATGGTCCTGTATCGCAGTTGGCTGAGGCTTGGGCAGTAGCAGAGATAGTGAGGAGTGTCCTCTCTTTCTTCCACATCGCCGCATCCTCTGCATATGTAGTCATGGGATAGTCCCATTTTAGTTTCATGGTATTTCAGATGGTTATGACCCGTTAGAGCTCCGACTACCATCCTCAGTAGGCTTTTGCCACACTGGAGGAGTTTGTCGGTTTTAGTTCTATTAATATCGGGCCATAGCATCTTAGTAGTCTTACAGGTGGTAAGGTTGAACCACCTATTTCTTGCTATTTCTAGAATTTTATCAAACACCTTCTTCCTGACATCTGCCAGTGGTGCTTGAATCAATTCGATTGCCTGGGATGGGTCTTTTTCGGCCCCTTTTCTGGCAAGTTCATCAGCTGCCTCGTTGCCGGATATGTCCCTGTGTCCTGGGACCCAGCATAGAGTTATCGTGTGTTGCACGCTTAGAGTTTTTTTTTTCGCGGCAGCTCGCGACCTGCTTGGACTTGATTTCTTTCGCCGAAATTGCTTTGATGGCCGCTTGACTGTCAATTAGAATGGTAATATCAGCCGGTGGAATTTCCAACATTGTTATCATTCTGGCCGCTTCTTTGACTGCCAGGACCTCCGCTTGAAAGACGCTGCCATAATCAGGGATCCTGATAGAGCAGCGTAAATTTTACAATTCGGAGAAAATGCCCGCACCTGTGCCTGTTTCCATCTTCGATCCATCAGTGTATACTTGGATGCTCGAATTTTTGATGGGTTTTTTTGTGGTCCACTCATCCCTCGTCGGGAAATAGCATTTGAAGGGTATTTCAAAGTCGAGGAAAGGTAGTGTATAGTGACTTTCGGACTGTTATATTTGTAGTCTTTTCAGTATACTAGCATGACCAGTGGTGCTTGACAGCCAGCATTTTGATTGAATGCTTCTAATGGCACTTTTAGCAGCGTTAGCTTGCATGTAAAGGTCAAGTGGGAGAAGGTTTAGTAGTACCTCCAAGCCCACGGTTGCGGTAGTGGAGATAGCGCCTGTAACTCCAAGACATGCTAGTCTCAAGATTGGCCTTACAATCGCTGTGTACATCCACAGGATTGTCTTGGGGTTCGGGCCCCACTTTTTGCCGAATATCCTTTTGCTCATGTATAGAGCACAAGCTGCCTTCTTGACTCTTTCCATTAAGTTGAGCTTTAGTTTCCTGTCTAGGTTGTGCCTTCAATTGTTGGAGGGTTAAAGCGTGGAATGACTGTTTTGTTGGTGAATAGTACCAACTCAGTTTTTTGAGGGTTGATACCTAGACCGCAGGATTTCGCTCATGTAAGGAGGGCTCCCATTGCGTTTTCAATTAGATGGCTAAGAGTCGAAAAATTTACCACGAATAATCACCACGTCGTCAGCGTAGGCAGTTGCTCTGGTTCTAGTTAGTCTGAGCTCTTCTAATACCTCATTTATTACGAGTACACATAAAAGAGGGGATATAACGCCCCTCCCCTCTTGTCCTACTTACGTTACCACTTGGTTTGAGAAGTCAATACTTTATTGTTCAGCCCTTGTACTCGACCCCGGCAGAGCCATGGCTCTTGTACAAGGGCGATGTCCATCTTCCCCGTTGAGAGGAGAAAGATTATATTGCGCTGGCCGCCTTACTGTGGTGTTGGTTGATTTGTACCACTTTCATGGCGGCCAGGAGGTTCTTAGCTGTTCTTGCTGCATGTTGCCAGGATTCGCAGTTTACAGCAGGTAAAACTCACTCTGACTTTGAAGTCCTGTTGGCGCAACAACTGCGACTCTTTTTCGCTACCTCAGCGTATTTTGGTCTATTTGAGAAGCCTGGGTCTGAGGCTAGCGACACGTCGTGGCGACCCCGTTTTGAGGACTCTTGATTTGCTGCAGGGGCTTTGACTTTTAGCATTGGTGCATTGCTTGCTGGGGATTTTTGGCAATGGGTTGTGGTCTTTGGTTATGACCGTTTTTGCACTGTCCAGTGTCGAGTCCTCTACTTCAGTCGATGTATTTGGAGAGGAGTCCATCTTTTCGGGAAAGTGAGAGGAGGTTTCCGGATTACCAGCAACACTCTCTATCGACAAGTCCGGCTGGTCCCCAGCTTTACTTTCAGAATTTGCTTTAAGGCTTGATGACATCCTCCTGAGGAGACCTTTCAACAGTTGAGACCGCCCTCGCCTACGCCGAATTGCTTCAGCCACTGGGAGAGGGGTGGTCGCATCAGTGCTTCATCACCCTTAGCTTTCTGCGGATTAGTCTGTGGGCAAATAGCTGGCTGCTCTTTACTCGCCGACGCCTCCTTTGTATCCACTATTAGGCGGAAGGCATATGGCCTATCCAGCTCATTAGAGGATTCCTCTAATTTATTGTATGGAGGATGTGTTCCTTCTCTTCCGTTAAGGGCTGTTTTTTTTTGTTTTGGAACCCCCCCAGGTTCCGCTATATTTAGTTGAACGTGCAGGGTATGAAAGTCACGTATAGCGTTCTTGGAGATTGCCCTCCCTGATTGACACAGAATCTCGCCCCAAGTTAAAAGTAAGAAAATGGAAAATAAAGAATTCAGTCATAGACTGGAAAAGTAGTACTACATGAAGTAGTTCTGAAGTAGGACATCCTCCCAGTTACGCCAGCAGAACTTTGAACGAACATGAAAGGAAATACTCAACAACGGAAAAGGAACTTCTTGCAATCGTTTGGGCCGTTAATTACTTTCGTCCATAACGGTCGACCCTTCGATCTATCAACTAACCACCAACCCTTAAAATAGTTACACAGTAAACACAAAGGCAAAGATATAAATCCCAGATTGCAACGTTGGCTTCTTCAACTCGGAGAATATGATATGAACATTAATTATATAAAAGGAACGGAAAAAAATGCTGCAGACTTTATGAGCAGAATAAATGCAGACACAGGAGAAATTAACGCAGAGATGTAGGCCTCCAAATGGAAACCATGAGTACAGACGCTGCAATTCGCTCACAAGAAGAAGAACAAAACGATAATTTTCCAATATTCGATACAGTTGTTAGTAGGTTTTCAACCCAAATCATATTAATAACCCATAAAACAATGGAAATGGAGGTTTTAAGAAAAATAGGAATTTTCTCAGAACTGTCAGACCGCGAATATAATAAAGTGCAACATAAACTGATCGAATTGTTTAACACAAAGCTGAAATTTTATAAATGTTCTTATCGCGCCAAGGATATGAGAAATGAAGGTGAAACCTTCAGATATATAGCCAAATATCATAAAACCGAAACAGGGCATGCTGGAATAAACGAAAACTATGAGGGATTGAAAAAGCTTATTTATTTCAAGAACCTAAAGAAATGTATACAAAAGTATATAAATAATTGTGATGTGTGCAACAGACCAAAATACGATAGAAATCCAATCAAGTCCAAAATTCATCTTACTGAAACCCCAAGCGATATAAATCAGATAGTTCATGTACACATATATATCAACAAACGATATAGTTTCATATCCTTCATCGACAGATTTTCAAAACATGCAGTCGTACTTTGCTTAGAAGATAGAAACAGTGTCACCATTGTACAAAAAATTCAGTTGTTTTTTTCAATTAAAGGTAAGCCAAATCTTTCATTTTAGATGAGTTCAATTCGGTCAATGTAAAAGAATTTCTGAGACTAGAAGGAGTTGAAACACATTACACCAAACCAAACAGTCAAACAGGAAACTCTGATATAGAAAGGTTTCATAGTACAATCGGAGAAAAACTTGAAGTCTTGGAAATAGAGAAATCAGAATTACCAATTCAAGAGAGACTGTTTAATGTGTAGAATGGTACAACAGGTCAATTCATTGAGCAATAAAAGCAAAACCGATAGATGTGATGTTAGGTAAGGTTGATAAGCAATACATAGCAAAATTGTTAAAAGAAGGTACAGAAGAATTGTTAAAAGAAGGCGAACTCACGAGGAAGGTTATGTAAACAATTACAAAGCATTAAGGCACAAAGACGAACCTAAATATAGAAAACTTAAGCTAGAAAATATTCACCCAGTTAATATTAAAAGGCGTACAAAAATTACAGGTCAAATAGATACAAAAAACTACGACAGAAATGATCAGGAATAGATAATAATAAAAGCTCTGCTGAGATAAAATTAGAGGACATTGATTAGCATAAGTTAGTTTAACATACGTCAATATAATATATTCTATTCTATTCTAATAAAATATCAATACATTTCTAAGGCGTATTTGTAAGTAATAAGTGGATAATAATTAGTAATATGTGTATAAAAGTAATTAGCTTTTTAACATACGGAACAACCTAAACTCTGTATTTAAAAATATTAAGAAAAACAAAAAAAAATACCTAAACTTTCAGGTGAAATGGATATTCAAACTCAAACACAGTTGACGGTAGAGCAAATCGAAACAAATGCGGGATTCATGGAGATCTATTTTGAAAAGGTCCATTTCACTATAAACTACGATACAGTTATACATATAGTCAATCCAAAAGAAATCTTAAATATTTTGGACAGTTTGGAAGTTAATGTAAAAAACTCGTGTTTTGAAGACAAAGATGCAACTCTACAGCTTCAAATTGATATGATAAGAAACAAGGTTTACACGCTAATACCTCATAGGCAAAAGCGAGGGTTATTTAACCTTGTAGGTTCTGCACAAATGTGGCTTATTGGCACAATGGACGGCGGCGATCGTCAAGAGATAGACCAACATCTTAGGGTAACTGACGAAAACAACCACAATGCCATCCAAAACCTCAATAAACAAATAAAAATCAACACAAGCTTTATGACACATTCATAACCTAAGAACCTGTTAGAAAAAGATAGGGATATTATAAATTGTAGGTTAAGAGAAATTGACAGTAATATGTAGTAATAAAATATTCCAACAAACTCTTTACATAGATTTTATACTAAGACTAAACATTTTAGAAGATAATGTTGAGCACATAGGAATAGGAATTTAGCATAGCAATATTTTAACTAGTGAGTAATTAATTGAATATGACATTGATCTTAACAAATTAAAAGACATAAAGCTTGAAACACTTAAAGATGATCATGAAAATATAATATTTGTTATTAGAATTCCAAAAAGGGCAAATGTACTTGTTCCTATTGGGAACAACCAAAACAGGGAATTTATGTTTGATGCTCAAGAAATTATAGAATATGAAAACAAAACCTATAATTATGTACAGTACACTGAACTAAAAAACCTACCAATTTGTAATAACAAAACTGTATAAATTTTTTCTTAATTCTACTTAAGAACCAAATAAATGTTAAATTACTGGTATTTGTGATTTGATTCAAATAATCCTAATTGGCACTTCTCTATTAAATTTCAATAATTGTTCAGTAAAAATTGATAGCCATATTATAAGCAATAATACTGAAAAGGCATTCAAACACAGTTTTGTCATTCCGGACTATTTCAACCCTGTTTTAAACACAAATAAGAAATTACTTTTTGACGAAGTCATGCTGAATGAAATAGAAAATCTAGATGTAATAACAGAAATAAAAAACGAAAGAATATGTAATGTTCGGGTCTATATCTTTTATTATAATCATTATTGGAATTCTCAGTGCAACCTTTGTATTAAAGAATAAAAAGTTGAACGTTAAAATTAACACTATAGTGGCTCCGGAGAGTCTACAATCTGTGATGGGAGGTGTTGCGTCCCGGATGCAACCTGAACCAACACATCCGCTCAACAAATCTGTTTACTTTAAGTATTCCTCATAAAGTGGATTATTCACCACAGTTCGATTCCCTTTAACCTTTCCTAATCATGTCCTGTTTTCCTCCGATAAACAACATTGCTCTACTTAATATATTGTATGACATGCAATTTCGTAACTTCCGTTCAACTACATTTTACCGATAATGCACAGTTTGCATTGAGAAATAATTTGAAGGTGAAATTTGAAGTTTCGCTTCAGACGTTTTAATTCAGTCTAGTTTGGATAATTGAATAAATAACATTATTCCTCTTAAGAGTACGGTGTTTTATTTCTTTTTCTTTTTTTTCAAACAGCTCAACGTAAAATTACGCATTTCACGTACGTTTGCCACAATTTCACGATAATAAGCAAATCACAGTCTCGAATAGCTCAGAATAACACCAGACCAACACAGTCCAACAACATACCACAATGGCTAAACGCAAAAGTGACACAGCAAACTCTACTTAGTCACGTCTCTGAAAACTGCAAAAAATCAGCTCCAAAAATTATAAAACATAATTTTCTAAAAGGAGTTCAGTAGAAACCCTCTTTCATGTTTAGTCTGTCAAAGGAACTAATCACATTACAGAAAAATGTAAAATAAATATTTTGAATAACACTGAAACATTTTTCTTACTACCTGCGTTGAATAGTTTTGACGGGATCATAGGATACGGTTTTCTAGACAGTTATAGTCTTTGAGCATTGTCAGTGACTCGAAAGAGGTGGGCGGTGAATAGTATTTCTTGTCGTCCCAGGAATTGAACCTAAGAAGAAAGTAAGAAAAGTAAGAAGATTCATAAGAGTAATCTCCCTTATAAAACAAGGACTAAATGCAGCATGACAATTCCATCCAAATCAATGAACTTCTCCGAAATAACCAGACAAACCACTGACACAACCAACGAGAAACATATTTCAAAATAACAACTAAATAACAACCTATAACTACCGAAAAATCATCTTTACATAAACCTACTACTTCTAAAGAAATAATTCTATCCAATACAACAAATCACATCAACTGTTGCGGATTCTTTAGTATTTGGATGAGATGCAATTCAAACACACTTTTCACAGTAATTCTTTATTGACACTAGTTAATGTAAAACAAACAATGAAACAAAACCAAGATGTGTATGTATATGAAAAATACTTTAAAAAAAATATGTTTTCTCTTGCGATGTTGACTCTTCGATCGACTGTGTGCATCTGAGAACCTTTTCGTTGGTTCGCTGTGATGTGCGACATAGAACCTCATTTCGCCGCATATTCGCGGCATTGCCACAGTCGCTAACACTCCCCCCTAGTACGGCGGATGTATCATTCGGCTTACTATTCTTCTCCAAAGCGTCTCTGATGTCGAGTACTGCCAGCTTTACTACTGGTCTCTGATAAACTCCAGAAGCAGTTTGTACCGTTGCACTTCGTACCTGGCCGTCTCTGCTAATGATGGTCTCTAGCACTCTTCCTTTCGGCCAAGAGTTTCGAGGAAGATTGTGATCAACGGTGATGACGATGTCTCCGACTTTCACTGGCGGGACCGCTTGAAACCATTTTGTGCGTCTTGTGAGAGTTGGTAGGTACTCTTGTACCCAGCGTTTCCAAAATGCATTGGCGATACTTTGGGGACTTTTGGACTGCAGTCCAGTTTCTTCGAAGTACGCATCCTTCATCCGTGAAAGATCCAATTGGTTTAGCGCCGCTGGATGATCCCAAAAGGAAGTGGTTGGGGGTCATCCTCCTCATCCTCCTCGGAGTCAACCGGAACGTATGTTAGTGGTCGAGAGTTTACGGTGGCTTCGACTTCCAGTAGCAGACTATACAGCTCTTCCTCTGTAGGCGTTCTGTTTGGCAAGATTTGAGTGAGAACATTTTTTACAGATCTTACCATACGTTCCCAGCTTCCTCCCATATGAGGCGACGCTGGTGGGATGAAAATCCATTTCGTCGTTGAGCTGATGAAACTTTTAGCTGCTGTCCGGTGGTCGATCTCATTACAGGCTTCCCGCAGTTCCCGGCTGGCTCCTCGGAAGTTGGTGCCGTTGTCGCTATATATTTCCAGTGGGGTACCCCTTCGTGCGATGAACTTTCGTAGGCTGTGAATGCATGAATCTGTTGATAATGTTGACGCAATCTCTATATGGATCGCTCGCACTGTGAGGCACGTAACCACGACTCGCCAACGTTTTTCATTCCTTCGACCAATTTTAACCTTCATGGGGCCGAAGTAATCTATCCCTACATAGGAGAAGGGACGTGTGAACGAGGCTAATCTAGCTGAGGGTAATGACGACATCTCCGGTGGAATTGGTTTGGCTCCGCGGATTCTACAGTAATAGCACTCCTTTTTTATCTTCTTCGTTGCTGTTCGTAGGGATGGGACATGGAAGCGCTGCCGTATTTCGTTCACTACGGTTTCATTGTTCAGGTGGTGAAATTTGTCGTGATACGATTTGATAATAAGATTCGTTATATGATGGTCTTTCGGGAGTATGATGGGTCGTCCCAAGTCTGGAAAATTAGAAGAGCATGTGAGAGTTCGTCCACAGATCCTTAAAATCATATTTTCATCCAGGTAGGGGCTGAGCTTGTAGAGGGTACTGTCCTTGTCAATAGGCCGATTCTCTTGAATTGCCAGGATTTCTTTGTAGAACGAGCTATTTTGGGCTTGTCGGTAAAGTTGCTGTTCTGCTTTGGCATATTCATGTGAGGCTGAACTTCCTTCATTTGCTGCTAAGCCCTTAATTCGGTTTCTGAGGATGAATATAAATCGGTAAACGAATGATAAGACTCACTACTCTTTTCCATTGCGAAAACTTTTCCACGTCAATTGTTTTCTTGTGGGGTATCTTCATATGTATCATATGTCCTTTGCTCTCCATCTCGGTTGGCACAATGTTTGGCGGGTTTTGTGGCCATTGTTCCGGAGCAAGATACAGAAATTCTGGCCCTCGATACCAGCTGCTTCCAGAACGAAGACTTGGATTTGGTTTCCATTTGGTTGCTGCGTCGGCGGCATTAAATCTTGTAGTAAGCCAACGCCATTCTCCAACCTCTGAGTTTTCCAGGATTTGTCCTATACGGAAGGCTACGAACTGTTTGTATTTTCGCTGATCAGAGTTCAGCCAAGCCATGACAACTTTCGAATCTGTCCAGAACTGCCTTGAAGATATTTTGAGTGACATAGCTTCCTGAGTTGCTTTAGCCAATCTTGTTTCGAGTAATGCTGCCTCTAGCTCCATTCTAGGAATGGAAAGACCTTTTAGTGGAGCCACCTTGGTTTTCGCTGTAAGTAGGCTGCATTCAACACCTTGCCAACTTTCCACCCTGAGGTAGACCACGGCAGCATAGGCGTTCTCGCTTGCATCCACAAAGATGAGTAGTTGGATGCTAGAATCATCTGGTGAACCTCTCTGGAAATAGCGTCTGGGTATACGAATCTTCTCCACCTCCGGTAGCAGTTTTATCCAATTTCTCCATTTAACTAACTGTGCCGGTTTTATTGCTTCATCCCAGTCGGAGTATCTTCGCATAAACGAGGTAGTTCGCTAACAATCCTAGCGGATCATAAATGAACATGAGTACCCGTAGGACTTCCCGTTTAGTTGGTGTCTTGTGGCCTGTGAGTACGTCCTGATTTCTTCCATTGTAGCCAATCATGTACATGAAAGTATCGGAGTTCGTTGACCACCACATACCTAGAACTTTCTCTGTTTGCTGGTCGGGTGTGATGTTGAGGTCCCTTTTGTCCATTTTATGTTCTTCAAATGCCTTAGTGAAGTCGGAAGAGTTCGACAACCAATTCCTGATTTCGAATCCTCCTTCTTTGTGAATATATGTCACGTCCCTGGCTAGTTGAACCGCCTCCTTCTCTGAATCGACACTGTCGAGATAATCGTCAACGTAGTAGCTGTGTAGAATAGCTTGAACAGCCCTTGGAGATTTGGCCTCGAAATTCTTCGCGTTTTCGTTTTTTATGAACTGCGCACAGCTGGGAGAGCAGGTTGCACCGAATGACATCACTTGCATAACGAATGTTTCGGGCTCTGGATTCGTTTCGTCCATCCGCCAGAGAAATCGCTGTGAATGTTGGTCTTCGTTTCTAATGAGGACATGGTGAAACATTTCCTTTATGTCTCCGCAGATGGCTACTTGTCTCTCTCTGAATCGTATCAGGATAGAGATCAGCGATGACAGTTGGTCGGTCCGGTCCTTTCAGCAGCATATCATTAAGGGAAATTCCATTTGCCTTCGCAGCGGCGTCCCATACTATACGGAACTTCCCCGGTTTGTTGGGATTGACGACGGGGAATATCGGCAGGTACCATACACGTGAGTGCGATTCTTTCAATTCGGCCTTGGTCAGCTTTCGGATATACCCTTTCACCATATGCTGCCTTAAGCGCTGCATCATGTCCTTTCTTAGATCGGGATGTCGGCTTATTTTTTTTCCAGGCAGGCTAGTTGAGTTACGAGTTACGGCTACGTCGCATAGCCATGGCGTAGCTGTTTGGCAATTGAACTGAATCAAACTTCCACAACAGACCGATCTCGTACTGCATCTCTCTGCGCCTCGTAGTGGATTCAAGTAACTGCAAGGCTCGTTGTTCGTCTTTGGACCAGCAGAATTCTTCAGCTTTTTTCGTGCCCATATTCTCGACCTCATAGTAGCTCTTGACTAGCTGGTGAATATTTTGGTCGGATTCCTTTTCACATTGGCAGATATGGAATGTACTCTTCTGCTGGGAACCATAAGTTTTCTCGTTCCCACATGGTCCGTAGATGATCCAACCGAGTCTCGTCTTCGAAGCGAGGGGTTCATTCTTCCTTCCTTCTCTGAATTTTAAGGAGAGTCCCAGTCCCCAGTTGTCCATACCAATGAGGATTCGAGGCGATGCTTTTGTATATGATTGCACTGGAATACCCTTCAGGTGCTGATACTTTTGGCTAAGGTATTCGGCATCGATGGTTTGTTCCGGTAAGCAAAGTTCGCTTACGGTGGCGACGTTGGAGAGCATGAATTTCCTTTCATGGTTATCCCGGCTTGAGATCTCCAGTGTTACTCTCCTGGAATTCTCTTCTATTCTTTGAGTTTCCCCGGTCCACTTGAGGCACAGCGGTTGTAGTTCTCCTGCAAGATTTAACTGCTTCGCCAAGTCTTCTTCAATGAGGGTGATGGAGGATCCGTTGTCGAAGAACGCAAACGTTTCAACCTTCCGGTTCCCATAGCTGAGGATTACGGGTAGGACGCGGAACAATATCGATGCTTCTTCATCTGAATTGTTGAAGTGTTGGTTCGAATTCCTTACCATGGCGTCTAGCAGCTTTGGCTTTTCGACCTTATGGAGCAACGGGTGATGTCGGCGGTTACAGCCTTCCACTCCACACAATTCTTGGGACTACCATCTGTCAGTTCCATGACATTCCAGGCATGTCCGACAGAGCTTCTTCAACTTTACTTCCTGCCACTTCTGGGAACGTTCAAGTTGTTTAAATGTTTCGCATTCTTGAACTTTATGGTGGCTCTTTCTGCAAATGCAATATTGTTTCCCGTTCTTATGTTGTGAGGTTTCTTGAGAGTGTATAGTCAAGAAGTTCCGATTTTTGACGAATTTCTTTTTGTCGATGACGTCATTCACAAGGCCTGGTAGAGTCACTTCACTGGCAGCTTTCGCTATACTGTAGATCCAAGACCCAAATGCCGGGATGTTAACGGTTGACAACGTCTGTTTGTATCGTGCCCAGTCTAATTTCAATTGGGAAGGTAACTTATCGACGAACTCTTGCACCAGGCACGGATTGTAAGAATGAGCGACTAAGTTGGAGTTTTCCATAACTGCTGCTAAATTTTGTACAGCGAGCGCAAATAGAATTACTGTCTCCAATTCATCTATCTTTGGTGCTGGTTCCTTTCTTATTGCCGTTATAAGATGGTTTATTATTACCTCCGGTCTGCCATACAACATCCGTAGGGTTTCAATGGCGCCTGGGACACCAGATGGTGTCATTAACCGGAACCGGTTAAATGGAGAACCGGAATCTGACCGAATCTCTTCGTCCGAGTATCCACAGATTTCGGTGGAGGTTTCATACGTAGATATAAACATCTGCCTTTAATCCGGACGTCCGCTAAAGGGCAGAAGATCTCTCGGTATTACGTGCCTGGCAGCAATTTGATCTGTTGTTAGACTTCGTGTTTTGACGGTCGTTTCAGTAGGACTTGCTATCGTTGTCGGCTGCTCAAATTTATTTGTGGGGTACTCGAAAGTCATCGTCGGAACCGCAGCTGGTGGCTTTATTTCCAATTGTACGGGCTGTGATTTGCTGAACTTTTTAAAGCTGATGTCTGGATGTTGTTTTTTTAGCTGTCTGGATGTTGTACTGGTGGACCATCTCAGCTCCCAAAGTTGTAGTAGCTGATTTCGACGGGTTCGTAGCGGCTACGGTGTCTATTATTTGGAGATTTATCGCGCTGGTACCTGCCGTTGGAATTACTGATGGAAGTACGCCGATTGGTATAGGGGAATTAATGCCTCCCATGTCTGCATTGTTTTTTGAACTAAGTCCCAGCCATTGGGGAACATCAATATTATCTGGTGGCAGTTCTTCATCAGAGGAATCTTGGGAATCATTCAGCTGCTCAAGAATCTTGTACTTTTGTTGTAAATACGCTTTGTCCATCTGTCGTTCTTCTTCCAGACGCTGGAGTTCGAGTAACTTTCGTTTCTGCATAGACGATTTCGAAGAGCGTCTGGAGGAAATGGAGGGCGCTTTACTTTTTGATTTAACACTTGTATTATACTTATCTTTTCTTGGGCAATTTGCACAGCACCAAGTCCGGAGATCTTCTTTTCCCATAGCACCGATGCATCCTTCGTGGAAATTTGAATTGCAGCTCACACAAAGGACTAACGGTTCATCTGCAGTACCGCAAGTTTGCAGCCGTCTTGTCCCTCTATATGTGTGTCTGCTTCCTTATCCACCATAGTTTTTGCTGGTGACGTGTGATCATGTCTGTGTAATGTGTGCGAACTTATCCCGTTACGGTACACCACTAAGACGCCAAACTTGTATATGTGCGTGCTTATACGTTATAATTTTTTTAAAAAAAATGTTGCGGATTGTTTAGTATTTGGATGAGATGCAATTCAAACACACTTTTCACAGTAATTCTTTATTGACACTAGTTAATGTAAAACAAACAATGAAACAAAACCGAGATGTGTATGTATATGAAAAATACTTTAAAAAATTATGTTTTCTCTTGCGATGTTGACTCTTCGATCGACTGTGTGCCAGAAATCAACTAATAGAGATATTCAACTTTCCAGCCAAAAATACCATGACCTACCGCAAAACACGCATACTTCTTTATTTGGAAGCTATATTTTACGCATACTTTCACAAGTGGTGTCTTTTGATCAGCTGTTTACCCCTCCAAATCATATTTTGCCCGTAGAAGTGTCAAATACATTTCCAATGTGTTTAACTTGCCCACGATCTGGAAAAATTTCATGAGTGATGTTCGTCAAGTTTAGCAAATAAAATAGTATAATAACATGCGAAAAAGAAGTTTATTTCACAAGTTGCATTTTAAAATTAAAGCAAATCTTCACGAACTGCCTATAATGGATATGTAGGACAAATTTTCAAATTTTGCTGCACAGTTTGTATGTGATATGAGTCCAAAACTAAAACGCTTCAAGTAATGACTTCTGCTCCAACACCATTAATTCGAATTAATTAGCAAACTGAAGTGTTTGAGTAATCGATAGATACAATGTTAAAGTGACAATACGAAATAATTCAAGGAATTAAGTTGTTTTCTGCAAATTTATGTACTTATAAAACCAACGAACAGCCATACATGTGTGAATTTGCAGAATTTCTATTTCATTATCATTGCATTATTATGAATTGTGAATGATTGTTTACAAATTGAATTCAACCACAAAATCATATTAAAACCCTTTTGCTTTACCTATTTTCTAATATTTTAAAGGCAAAATATTTGAATTCAAATGTAACCTGTCAATGATCAGCGCATTCCAATATACTTCCAGGTATATGAATGTACCTTCTGAACACGATCTGTGTTTTACGCTCCTCCTCCTTTTTGGGGTGAAACATATGGATTTGAAATAACGCTGAAATAACGAGCGCTTTTTAAACAAAATGCTCTGCTTCACCTCATTATTTCGAAGGGGAAGACTTTCAGCTGTTCGAAACGCCTCTCACGTATTCACAGATGGTACAAGTACAACAAGCTGTCAAACAAATTTCAGGGGCAAGAGACGAGGAGGTTGGATATCTCTATTAGTTGATTTCTGCTGTGTGCATCTGAGAACCTTTTCGTTAGTTCGCTGTGATGTGCGACATAGAACCTCATTTCGCCGCATATTCGCGGCATTGCCAGAGTCGCTAACATCAACATTGATATGGAAATTCATCCCACTACACAAGCTTTATTAAACATACTAACAACTAATGGACCTAAATCTTCAGACTCATCCACTCTGAACAACATTAATCCTACATCACCAATATCATACATAACTCAAAAACTCATAAGTGAAAATACCTATTACACTCCATCTACTCAAACTACCAATATGATACCAATGATCAATCTTAGTAGATCGCAACAATACCATCACAACTCAATCCATCCACCTCTTACTAGTCCTACAATGAAAAACATCCAATGGAACATGAAATGGTACATAAATAATTACAGCGAACTACTTATTTTAATTAAATCCACCTCCCCTAAAAAAATAGTCCTACAAGATACTCACCTAACTTCCTCAAATAATATCCCCATCCCAGTTAATTATGACTTCATCTCCCTTTACAGTACATTCGGTTGAACCTTAACAATGACTTTGATGCCCTTGGAATCCCTGTTACTTCCAAACTAAAATTCTCTGTTAAAGTTTATACTCATCCGCAGCAATCTCTCAATACATTTATTTGTATTCATTTGTATATTAAGATAAGAATCTTTTTTAGTGCTTAGTACATTAAATATACAATTTTTCTTAAAACTATGTACAGTCAAAACCAGTTATAATGACCTTCAAAGTACTGATGAAATTGGTCGTTATAACCGATATCAAGGCATGTGAAGAAATCTGTTTTCAATTAGACATCTTGTTTAATTTTTTTCTTACTTTTATTTTATTTGATGCATAAACATTTAATATGTATATATGTATGTACATTTACTGTTTTTAAAAGAAAGTAGTAATATCTGTTTGCTTGGATTTTGTTTTTATAAATTGTTTTTCGATTATTTTTTTCCATAATACTAAATGATCGGTCGAATTGTTGTCACTTGTTCTTAAAGTGCGGACAGAATTTGAAAAATCTTCGGTTGTTAGTGAACAAATTTCTTTCTTTTTTGTCGGAGGTTTTTGAACACTACACTGGCGCACTCAGACTCAAATACTGGTCCATTGTACTACCAGGTAGCAACCTATATTAAATGAAATTGCGTCGGACGGCATATCCATGAGACTGGTCAAAGGCAATACGGTGCGCAAGGTCATCGACACTCCAGTGCGAGTTGTACCAAAGACAACTTCTTTTTAAACGGAAGATTGCCTTGAGAGTGCTCCAAATGATGAGAATATCAAGGGAGTCGGGGGAGATGTGCATCAAGAGCAGGGCCATGCGTGCTAGACAAGGCCCCTATGCAGCCGAGACAAACCGTTCTCTGAAGCTTAGTGAAAGCAGCGGTTATTCCACCAAACGACCGATGCATATGATAGAAGAGGCCTTATCATAGCCGTGTAGATCCAAATGGATTTTTTTGGTAATAGATCCTAAGATTTGCCGAAAATTTCGTTACACTGCCTGAAAACTGACAGCGCTTTGGTTATTTTCTATTCATTGTGTTTTTTCCAGAGAAGTTTTCTACCAAAGAAAACACCTAGATATGTAGATTCATCGGAAAAGCGGATGGTGACACATTTTAGTACGGTTGAGTCAGACCAGTCAACTTTCTCCTCCTCGTGAAGAGAACAACCTCTGTTTCAAGAGGGTTAACTGAAAGCCCATTCCTAGTACAGCAATTGTCGTCGAGCAGAGAGTCAACCAGCATGCACCATAGCAGAGGAAATAGGGAGCCACTCTGAGGGCAGCCTCTATTTACCCCCGACATTACATACTGGCCACAATCCGCATCCGCAATTATAGTCCTATTCATTAGCATTGCGTTGATCCACAACACTAATGATTCCTCTACACCATATTCTCTGGCCGAGTTACAAATGCCATCAAAAGTCGCATTGTCAAAAGCACCCTCTATATCGATGAAGATGCCCAACGCTTATTCTTTCCCATCGAGTGCGCATTCAATTCTGCCAAGATTTTGAAGTGCAGTCTAGCAAGATTTTCCGCGCTGATAAGCATGTTGCATCTGAGACAAAGGATGGATTGTTAAACTGATCGGCCTGAGGCTCTTGGCGCGCGAGTAGTTCCCCTTATCGATTTTTGGTATGAAGGCTACAATAACTGTGCTCCAGGGGGTCGGGATATAGGTTTCCTGACTGTTTCCAGTCTGCCTGGTTTGTCTTTCTTACAGACTTTGACCAGTCTGCTGGTTTCACTGAATGATTTGATCTTTCCACAGAAATCTCTATAAGAAGCACGTTTCGATATCGGAGTTAGGCTCTTCTATTCTTTTTGTTTTGATCGGTACAGGTTCCAGTCCTCCTCTGAATTGGTCTTTAGGGACATATTAAGAAGTTTTCTGGTTTCCTTACGAATACTCTGCAGTTCTGCGTTCCACCATGTAACAGGTGATCTGCAGGGGGTATTTTGGCTGGACATGTCAGTTCGAAACATTTGGTGAGTTTATTGTTCAGATCTTGAACTGCCTTCTCAACCTTCCGTCTCGTTCTGAACCTAGGGAGAGGTTCGATGCTAAAGGGTGATTTTTTAAAATCTATAGGAAATTTTTTCAAAAAAAAACACATAAAATTCAGAAAAAAGCATGAAGTCTTTATTTGAATCGATAGTACGGTCCATATAATTTAATGTTTGAAGATTATTTCATGCAAATGTTGACCTTGACTGCGCCTCAAATGGTCCATCCGCTTAGTTCAATTTTGGCATACTCTTTCCAATAAATGCTTCAATGTTGTCTTCCAATGCGTCAATTGAAGCGGGCTTGTCTGTATAGACATGAGCTTTAACATAGCCCCACAAAAAATAGTCTAAAGGCGTTAAATCGCACGATCTAGACGGCCAATTGACCGGTCCCGAACGTGAAATAAAATGTTCACCGAACTCGCCCCTCAATAAGTCCATTGTTGCGCGTGCTGTGTGGCATGTGGCACCGTCTTGTTGAAACCACATGTCATGCAAGTCAAGCTCTTGCATTTTGGCCAAAAAAAAAGTTGGATATCATCACACGGTAGCGCCCACCATTCACAGTTACGTTACGATTCGCATCATCTTTGAAGAAGTACGGTCCAATGATGCCATCAGCCCATAAACCGCACAGTTTGGTGACTTTTTCTGGATGCATTGGTAGCTCTTGCAATGCTTCTGGCTCATATTCACTCCAAAATCGACAATTCTGCTTTTTTACGTACCCATTGAGCCAAAAATGAGCTTCGATTTAACTGACCATAAAATGGAAGAAGCGCGCGATGAACTTTCTTAACAGAGCACGCATTTTGATAATAAAATTCAATAATTTGCAAGCGTTGTTCGATTGTAAGACGATTCATGGTTAAATTATAGACCAAACTGAAGATGTTTGACAGTGAAACAATACACCAAACGTGCGTCAACTGTTTAAACCAGTGTTGCCAAAAAGATAATAGCTAAAAAATCACCCTTTAATTGGTGGTGAGACTGGAGTTGTTGTCGAAAGATGTTAGTTAAGACATGTGGCTTGGAGTCTATGGTGTGGTAGAGTCGATTGAATAGAATTTTGAGGTTGTCATTTGGGATAACAGGAACTCCAAAGAGTATCACATCGGACGTGACTTCATTCTTTTTCAGTGAGTCGTATCGCTGTTTGAGAGCTGTGATTTCGACTTTCTGTTGTTTGACTGAGTTGGTATTTCTTTCAAGCCCTTCAAGGCGCTCCACAATGCTGTTGACTTTGTGATGAAACTCTTCAAAATACTGACTCCAAGTTGATTTAACTTGCTCAATTTTAAGTGTGAATTCGCTCTGCAGCTTGGTGATCACAGTTGAGAAATCAATTCGAATTGACTCAGCTTGTTTTGCGTTGTGTTCCTCTAGGATTTTTACGGTGAGGTGAGCGTTGTCAGTATTTTGTTTTGCTCCAGGAGAGGAGAATTTACCTGGTCTTGGCCGCAAATTTTGAGCGGACATTTCGTTCTATACATAGAAAACATACACCGGCAGTCCACATTAAAATTGTTTAAATCATCCCTACATTGTGAAGACAACCCCCTTTTTTAAGCTTTATTAACATATAATAAATTATATTGCTAATACAAGTTGAGTTAGCTCTAGCTACCAGAGCTTTCGACTGGATAGTAAAAACGGGGTAGAAAATTATAAACTGTTTTCGAGATTTAGTGAAAAAAGGATGGAGTACACTTTTTTTTATATTGGCTTCAGAAGAGATACTCGTAGTTAGTAGGTCGGGGTGTTTGGAGTTGGGCAAGAGGCAAAGTGTTTTATTTTTGATGGGTAATACTCGTAGATGAGATGTGCGGATAGTGTCTGATTGGAGCGACAGATGTGGCATAGCGGAGTGTTGCTTCTGGTGATGAGGTCACCGTGGGTTACCAACCTATGTCCAATACGGAGTCGTATAAAAGCCTTAATAATTTTGTTTGGGCAGTATGACTGGTAATTGGCAGCTATTACGTTGGGTGGTTTTTCATGTCCTTTTTATTGAAGGTGTAGCTTGTAATGAGTGGTTCTTGAGTAGCAGCCCTTGCAGCTGCTTAGCAATTTCGTTGCCTGCTATACCCGCGTGACCAGGAAAAAAATAATACCTTTACTATTCCTTGGTTCTTAATCAATTTGTCCCGGATGGCTGCAATAATTGGTGTTTCGTTATTGATATTGGTAATTGCCGTGATGTTGGAGAGATTGTTCGTACAAATAAAGGTTTTAAAGTTGTCCTCTAGCGCTGAGGCCTTCAGAATGGCCGTATCTTCTGCTGAAAACACTGGTGCTAGAGTTGGTAATAACCCCTTGGACAGTATATCCCCGTTTATATCAACCACGGCATAGACCGTGCCGAAATAAGTCTTCGAACCATCGGTGAATACGAATTTCCAATCCTGTGCAATATGAGCTTACCTTCCTTTATTTCCAGAAACTTCTGTTGGTAGATTTGGTTGGAAGTTGAGTTTTTAGGAAAAGCGTTGAGAGAGACGTTAAGAACTTCATCTTTGAGCGTCCATTGAGGATCGATTCCTGTGTTGCTGTTTCGGATAGACGTAGGTACTTCAATCTTGTTCGCCAGAATTAGGTTATTCTTAATAGTTGACGGACACTTTTTGCTTGGAAGCAGTTTCTTGGCATCTCTCTCTTGATTAAACTGTAATTGTGTTCGCTTAACTTTAACACTACTAGGGAGTGGGAGTAAGTGTATCAAATCTCTGCTTGATTGATGGGAGGCCATTTACGGTAAGCATATTAAAGATGGGTATTATGGCTCGGGTAATACTTATTAATCTCTTTATATAGCACCAACTATTCGTAGCTAGCTTTTTCTTAAGACTAATAGAATGAATCTTTATATGTAAAATTTTTATCAAAAATGTTGTCACATACTGAAAAATATTATATTATTATTATTAATGTTTATTACAATGTAATTAATTACAATATAATACTGATTAAAGCAACTAGCTACCAGGACTATCGGCTTAGATCAAATGGTATAATACTAAGGTTGACAAAGTTTGAAATTGAATGTTTTTTTTTTTAGGGTTTATATAGAATTAGTTGTTTTCTTAAAAAAAGGGGAAAAGTTGGGAAATAAATAAATTAAATAAGCTTATCAATTTCCAAGGTTTTTAAAATTTTATAGATTAATTTAATATTTTCTTCAGATGGATTTTTTAGAATATCTAGCATAGATTTATTTTTCAGATATGTATTCAGAATCATTTTTGTGGAGTTGCAGAGGAATATGATGTGAGGGATGGTGAAAACTTCTCTATTGCAAAAGTGGCACATTGGAGGATCTTTTTTCTCTAGCAGGTGGCTGTGGGTGATCATGGAGTGACCTATTCGCAATCGTAGAAAACATCGAATCATGCTCATTGAACAATTTCCCGGGTAAACAGTTGGTTGTCCTTCTGGGTTAAAATTTGTATAGTGGTGACTGGAATTCATCCATTGGTTTAGCCTTGCCGTTGAAAAATGTTTTTTTATTAGTTTTGAAATGTCCTTTTTGTTAGGAACAAAAGACATTAAGAGGGGTTCTTTGGAAGCTTGTTTTGCAGATTCATCAGCAAATTCGTTGCCTATTATACCAGCGTGTATAATAGGCAACCGGGTATCCAAAAAAGTTTCAGCCTTCCCTTTTTTGCAATAAGTTGGTCTCTTATATATTGTATGATTGGGGTGTTGTTGTTAATATTTTTTACAGCAGTAAGTGTTGCTAGGCTATCGGAAAAAATGATTGTTTTCTGATTGTTGGTGAGCTTTGTTGCTGTGAGGATAGCGGTGGCTTCGACAGATAGGACAGATGAAAAATCAGGGAGGATATATTTACTGAGGATGTTTCCAGCTTCGTCGACTACAGCGAAAGCTGTTCCGTATTGGTTTTTAGTTCCATCAGTATAAATAAAGTACCAACCTTCTTTTTTGTATGTAAGAGTGTTTTTGATGAAAATAGATTTATAAATTTCCTTACTGGTGGATTCTTTCGGTAGTTTGGTAAGGTCGGTGATTACGGAGCTTTTTCGGAGAAGCCATTGTGGATATGTGGATACTTTTGTTGTGTTGGGGGCGAATGGAAGATTTAGTTGCTTTCCAAACGAAATGATTTGATATATTGTTGATGGACATCTGGGTGTTTTAATCCGCTTCGTGTTTTGTTTTGCTATTATTGTTATTGTGGAGTTGGTTGATGTTTGTAATTTTCTTAAGAGCTGGGATGTAACAAAGTCTTTTCTTTGTTCGATGGTGGGTAGTCCAGATTCGAAGATCATGTTCATGATCGGTGTAGTTCTAAAAGCTCGTAGTGCAAATCTGATTGATGCATGATATTCTGGTTTAATGGTTTGTAGAACAGATGTTGAGCATTTGCCATAAATAGGAAGTTCATAGTCTATTTTTGATATTATAATACATTTTATAATTCTAATAACGGTATTAATATGAGAGCAGCTATTTTTATTTGTTAGATATTTTATAATATTTTTCCGGGTAGCCAAACTTTTTTTAAGATATTTACAATGATACTTAAAGCTAAATTTGCTATTGAAAATGACACCAAGTATATTTAAATAGTTAACATTACAAATATCTACGTTTTTAAAGTTAAGATTAACAATTTTTTGACAGCTTGTTTTTTTACATATGTGAAGAATATTAGTTTTCTTAATGATATGGTTGAGCCTGAAAACTTCGACCAATTATCTAATTCGGAAAGAATATTCGAAAATATTTCTACGACTTTTGGGATCTCTTTCAATTTTACAAGAAGAAAAAGGTCGTCTGAATAAAGAGAATGTCGGACCGTTTGATACTTTGACATTATTGCACTGATCTGATTAAAAGCTGTAATGAAAATAACCACTGAGAGTGGTGATCCTTGTGGTATACCATTTTTAAGATTCTTGGGTGCGGAAAAGACATTATTAGTTTGTTAGGAATGAACGGATGAAACCAAAAATTTTCGGCCCTATTTTCCATTTTATCAGAGTATTCAAAACCACATGAATCCCAATCCTGTCAAAAGCTTTTTCAAAGTCAATTGATAGAATTTAGATGTGGTTTCTTGTTGGTAGTGAGAGATGAACCTATGTATAGTAAAGAATCAATTGTGCTGCAATTGTGTTTAAAAGCGACTTGGTTTTTACTTACTTATTTTTATCGATAAACCATTGAATTCTTTTGGCAATCATTTTTTCTAATATTTTTTCCCATACAAGGTAGCAGGGATATAGGTCTATAGCCGTTTAGCTCAACAGGATTCTTTTTAGGTCTGTGCAAAGGTATGATGGTGGCGGTTTTCCACAATTGAGGTATGACACCGCTTTCGAAAATTTTGTTACAGAGCGATAAAATGCGAAGTTTGAGTGACAGTGTACAGTTTTTAAGGATAGGGTAGGAAATGCGATCGAACCCTTGTGTATTGCCTTTTACCAAAAGAAGGCAGTTTTCCAGTTCGATCAAATTTATTGGCAGTTCGATCGGTTTTGCAGAAGAGGATGTGCAGTTTCTGGGTGGATTTAAGTGTAGCGAGTTGAATTTGGCGCGTAGAAATTCTGGGGGAAAGTTACTATCGTCTGACTGTTTGGCCCAGTTGTTCGCAAAACAATTAGCTATATTCGAAGAATTGGTAAGTGTTTGTGAATCTGTTTTAATAACTTGGATTGTGTAAGGAGTGTAGTTGCCGGAGATGGTCTTAATGTCAGACCAAAGTTTTTTGGGTGTAGAAGAAGAGTTTATGTTGTTGGTAAATGTTTCGAAGCATTGATGTTTTGAAGCTTTTGCTGCTTTGCGAAAATGTGCGTTGGTCTTACGATATGAAACTAGGTTAGAATCTGTTGGATGTCTTTTGAAAATCTTCCATTTAAATCTTTATTCCACCAAGGGACATGTGGTTTAGAAATTTTTTTTGTGAGATTGGGGAATTGAGTTATTAGCCGCTGATTTTTTTGTTTTTAGAATTCGAGCAGCTTCTTGATTAATGTTGGAAGAAGTTGGGTGAGTGGATGAAAATTTTAAAACGTTTGAGTTGAAAAGTTCCCAGTTTGCTTTGTCGGTTATGAATTTTGGGCGGTTTTTCGTTTTGAAAATATGTGGGTCAAGCTTTATTGTTGTGACTATAGGAAAGTGGTTGCTACCGCATAAATCTGAGAGCACAGACCAGGACGTAATTGGGGAGATATTAGAGTTAAGTCTACGTGTGTTAGTGTTTTGTGGGTGGAGAAGTGGGTCGGATTGCCGTTATTTAAAAGTATTAAGTTAGAATTAAAAATAAAATTTTCAAATATTTTTCCTCTAGTGTTGCTACGGGGAGAACCCCATGGGGGACTCCAGCAATTAAAGTCGCCGGTCACTAAAATGGGAGTTTGGAGCCCATTAACGATGTTTTCCAAATCCAAAGCAGAAAATAACTGGTCTGGAGGCATATATATATTTACGATGGTTATTTTAATTTTTAGTTCTAATTCGATAGCTATAGCGGAAAGATTTTAATTTATTTGTATGAATTTTTGAGCTATTGATTTGTGAACAAGGAATCCGATTCCTTGTTTAGCAGTAATTTTTGTAGACAAATTGTGGAAATAGGCGTTGTATTGTTTAGGTGAGTAGTTAGAGAGTTTACCTGGGTAAGGATGATTTGGTAATAAAGTTTCTTGCAGTGAAATGATAGATGGGTTTTGATCTTTAATTAATAATTGCAGCTCGTGGAAATTATTAAAAAAACCGTTTAAGTTCCATTGAAGTATTTTCACCATAAAAGTTAAAGGTGAGCCCTTATACACAATATTTTGTTTTTATGTATATTGTGCAAAGAAAGATGGATTTGAGTTGATTTTTTTTTTGTTTTAGAGAAGCTGGTGGTATGTCAAGAGCCACATTTCCAAACGTGCGACTAGAACAGGAGAAAAAGTTTTCCCTTATCCAGCCGCACGTCAGGAGATGTGGCTGCTGCTTCCAATGATGTTGATTATTTAAGTATCGTCATCATCGTAAGATGACGCCTCCATGTAGTAATTGTTTATGAGTTCAGAAGTAAGATTGGATTAAGGAGAAGAGTAAATTGTATTGAGATTATTGATAGTTGAGTTTGAGTTTGTGGGATTGTTGTTGTGGATGGTTGTATTTATTGAAGTGTTTTTTTGAAGTGAATTTGTTGCGGATGTTTGCTCTGTTGGTTGCTGTTTTGGTAATGGATGGTTTGGTGTTTGGTGTTGATTGCTGCAGTGTGTTTGTTTCTGGGACTTGCTCTGTTTGTTGGGGTTTCGATAATGGTCCGATAATGGTTCTGTGTAGTTAAAGGAAGGATTGTAACCGGTGTTTTTACGGATGGGTTGCTTAGTTGAATGGGTTTTTCGAAAGTATTGATGGATGGAATGGTTTCTTTTACGTTATATAAAGGGATTTGTTGTTTACTTTTCGAAGCAAATGACACTGTAAATGGATCCAATGTTGTATTTGGGTTGTGTTGACCATAAAGGCGTTTAGCTTCGGACATTGAGCATTTTCTTTTAGTTTTTATTGTTATGATTTCTTTTGTGATTTTATATTTGGGACAATCTTTTGAAGAAGCAGGGTGGGGACCTTTACAATTTGAGCAGAAAATACGTGTGCAGGTTTCTGGGGAATGAGTTACCAGGGAGCAGTTGAAACATATAGGGTCTTTTGCTGTGCAGCGTGACGATGTGTGCTCAATGATTTGACATTTTTTGCAGCGCATTGGGTTCGGGATATATTCCGTTACCTTGACTTTATAAAAACCTGTTTCTACTGTTTTTGGTAGAGTAAGAAGGTCAAAACTAAATAGGATCAGGCCTGATGGCTTTTCCACGCCATCTACTTTCCTTTTGAATTTATAAATTTCAACGACACCTTGTGATTTCATTTCAGTCAAAATCACATTTTCGGATACTGTGTTCAAGCATGGTGCAAAAACCACACCTTTAGTAAAGTTTAATTGGTTATGTAGATTCACTGATACCGGACACGTGTTAGCAAGGGATTTTACTTTGAGAAAAACTTCCGCTATTTTTTTTGGATTTTACGAGTACAAGCAAATTGCCATTCCGTAATTGAGAAACGTGTTCGTATTCTTTGCTGATATTTTCTATGGCTTTTTTAATTAAGAATGGGCTAAGAGATGAAATAGGTTTGTCTTTGTTTGTTGGAGAAATGACTATGAATCTCGGGTTTTTGAAATTAGAGGTGGTAGGAAGTTCAGGGAAATTTTCAACGAATATTGACGATCCTGATTTGTGTGTTTTGGGTGGATTTTGGGATAATGGGAAAACATCTTCGTCAAGAAGCGAAAATTTGTTTCCATTCCCTTTTTTCCTAGGCCCGTGGGCCATCATTATAGAATCACCACTACACAGTCCCGCTTAGTGTAAAAAAAAACCACAGCACGGAAAGTGAATGTAAGAGAGAAAAGAAAACAAACGGTACTACCGATTGAGATTAACCGCACTAGGCAGAGAAGAAAAAAACTAGCAACGCACTGATGACTGATATAGGTCTAGTCTGTTCGAAGGTTAGCCGGTGAATGAAAAAAAAATATATATATATATTTTTCTTTCTTTCTCTCTGTTATTATTCTTATCTTTCTTTTCCTTAATGTCCTTCCTTTAACTAAAATAAAGCAGCACACTTTTCAAGTTCTTTCAACATAAGCTGACGTGTTTTTATTCATTCTCTCCAAGAGGTTATGGGCCCAGGCATCATAACGGTATATTAGATTCGAATAATTAAAAAAGTGTGTTTATTGAAATTAAAGATAATTTAAAATGTCTGGACAAGTTTTCCATATCGAAAAACTAAATAATTTCAATTAAAAATTAATGTTGGGCATATGTCGCTGGAACATTCGCAAAGCCTGCTGAGGTTATTGTTGAAGACGTCATCATTAATCAAGCACAAATCAACGCCTGGGAAGTAGCTGATCAAAAAGCAAGAACCGGCATCGTTTTGGCGATGCCACCATCTGAGCTGTTCCATATTAAGCATTGTGCTACATCTAATCACGTTTGGGCAAAATTGGAAGAAGTGTACCATTCCAGAGGACATGCGCGTAAGGCTACGTTTCTAAAACAGTTGCTTTTCACAAAAATGAAAGAGGGAGATAACATGATGGATCATTTGAACAATTTCTTCGGAACGGTGGACAAACTATCGGAGATGGAAATCAGCGTGGCAGAGGATCTACTCGCTATTCTACTGTTATACAGCATCCCGGAAAGTTATGAACATTTTAGATGTGCCATCGAAGCAAGGGATGATTTGCCAGCACCCGAAGCAAAGGACGCTCAAGCAAAGCAGCGTTCACAGGAAGCATTCGTCGCAAAATCTTTTCCAAGAAACAACCGCAACTTTAAACCAAAGGAAAAGAAAGATAACCACAGCAGGTATGTACAGTTCTGGCTACAATTCAAAATACAAACCGCTCAAATGTAAAGCATCGTAAAGTATCGTAAAGGAATTATCGTTAAAACAATCATGCTGCAGAATGTGCTTTATGTTCAGAGTTAAGATCAAATTTATTGTCAATATCAACAATTACATCCAATGGATATGAAATTACATTTTATAAGAACGAAGCTGTGGTTACTCATAAAGATCGAACGGTTGTGAAGGGTTTAAGAAGAGGAGATTTATATTTCATTACATCAGATATCGAAGTTGCAGCTACAGCATGTGATAAGAACAGCTCAATTGAGTGGCATTATCGAAACGGACATCTAAAGGAAAGGGATCTAAAAAAATTAATAACCAATGAAATGGTAACTGGTATTAATATAAAATCCTTGGATCAAATGCCGTTATGTGAGATATGCTCAAGGCAAACAATGTACGATCCCATTTCCCAAAAATAAAAGCATAAAAGCTAATCACTTGCTGGAAATAATTCACTCTGTGTGTGGCCCTATGCGGACAACTTCGATAGGCGGTTTCAAATCATTTGGCATTTTTTGATGATAAATCAAGATATGCGGATGTACACTTTTTGAGGGCAAAAAGCGACATTAGTCGACAAAGTCGCAAAATAAACTCGTGATAGAACAATAGCACGCACAACACGAGTGTTGTACGGGCTGTAGCGCCACCCATTATATTATTATTATTATATTATTATTATAATAACAGAGGCTGGAATAAGAAGAGAGTATACTGTAGTCCACACTCCTCAACAAAATGGCACCACAGAAAGAATGAACAAAACATTAGTGGAGATGGCCCGCTGTATGATGCTACAGTCGAGTCTTCCTAGGAGCTTCTGCGGTGAAGCAATTGCGACAGCTGCGTATATAAGTATATAAAATAATTTTCATTAATAATTTTCATTCATTGCTAAAAGAAGTTAAACATTGGCTATTCAATATTGACTATATGAACATTGA
The DNA here is from genome assembly GCA_907269125.1 of Eristalis pertinax. Lineage (NCBI taxonomy): Eukaryota > Metazoa > Arthropoda > Insecta > Diptera > Syrphidae > Eristalis > Eristalis pertinax. The sequence goes on from OU026148.1 coordinate 20,397,113, forward strand.
TGCTATCTTTCGATGTGTGCATTGAATTCTAACTACTCTTTTGTTGTCAACATTATGCAGTCTAAATAGTTGGTTTGGCATTTTTATTAATAGAATATGTATATAATTCACCCTCCTATTATGTAGTGGTTACCACACACTTGTATTGTATAATTTTGTATATCATTCAACACTAACTTTCACAGTTATAGAATGATTAACTTTCTTCTTAATATATTTACATTTTGTAATAAACATTGTATAAAATTAAGATTAAGTTGGAATGAATAAAAAAAATTAAATGAAATGAAATCAGAGTTGGGCAAAAAGAGATGTGTGCAATTATTGCAAAAGGAAGGGTCATTGGGTTCGAACTTGTTAAAGATGGATATCTGAAGGACGCCCATCGAAAAGTAAGACAGATGGTAATGTTCAAACTAATGCACTCGACGCAAACATGGCTCTTTTTTCTATTTGTGATGAGATCTGTGTAGCTGAATGGAGTTCCTTGGATTGGTGGGTTGATAATGGAGCAACGAAACATATCAAAAACAGGAAGGATTTCTTCGTTGAATTCAATCAGTTTGATATTCCCTATTACATAAAGGCAGCTGGAAAAGGTACAGTCAAAATTGCCTCAATTGTCAAACATAATAGTTTAATATTGACATTAAATGATGTATGGGATGTTACAAATACATATAGAAACTTATTTTCTGTTTTATCGGGACAGGATAGAAATCAAAATAGTGTGTTCAAGTCGACAGTAACCTCGTGCTCACTTAAAATCAATGGAAAAACGATGGAATGCGGAACTCGTGAGGTAAACGGAACATTATATAAGCAAATATAAAGACAATTGTCACAGCCAAACAGACAAGAGTAAATGTTGTAATTGCAGATAATTCAACTTTGCAGCTATATCATCGTCAAGCGACATGTCAAGGAAATGCTTGAAAAATAACTAGGCATCAAGGTAAATTTAGATAAGCAACTCTGCGAGCCATGCATCTGTGGGAAAATGCATTGACTGCCATTTGGTATCAGGAAGAAGTCTGTGAAGCCTGCAGTACTGATGTCAACGGATGTACGAGGGGCGTTCAATATATTCCCGGTATCGGGGTGAAGCTGTTGTATATATAAATTGACTTATTTACCAAGTAATACTATTATTTTAGTGCATTCATGTAAAATTTCATATAAATGTGATAGGCACATTAAGTTTGTAATGATTAGTATATGTTATATATGAAGGTAGTGATTCAGTGAGATATAATGTATAGTTCATTGCAAACAAAAGGGCACAACCATTATATGTAAATAAATACATTATATCAAGTCAATTCAAGAGGAGGAAAGGATGCTGAGGTTACTAACCCCCATAGGTGTCCGGGGATTGCTTCTTATAGAAGGGTGCCGTTAGCAAACTGTCGTCATTCTGAACAATGAACAAAGAGTCGGATCCCTCGTTGAATATGCTGATTGGTGATATATAATAACGATCGTGTACCGACCAGCTGATGTTGTCGTCGAAGACTCTTTTGACTAAAGTGTTCTCATGGTATTGTAGAGCGGAAATTCTTTTCTTGGCTAGTCCCACAAGATACTCAAATAGGGGTAATACCCCTGATTCGTGGTAAATGGTGAGGTTGCTGAACCATTTGCCTCCTGGTCTTTTACGTCTCGAGATGCATTTTCGTATAACCATGCGTTCAAATCTATGTAGCTCCAATGCCACGTTGGGTGTAATAGTGAACCAAATCAAAAAGCCATATGCTAAGAGAGGACGTAATAGTGTTTTGTATAAGAGTAATTTAGTTTTGCAATCTACATCTCCAGAATTTCATAAGAAATTTAGCTTCGATGCTGCAAACATTTCGTGTAGCTGAATTCCTAGATATTTTATTGGTGTTTTTAGGGGAATGTGATTGCCCTCAATCGTGAGAATGAGATCACGGCTTTCACGTACTGCAGCGTAATGCCCTCTACCCGACGCATTTCTGAAACAGGTTACTTCACATTTCCCTAAATTTAGGTCTATATCCCAGCATCTGAAAAATGGTATGACCTTATGAAGGTGTAGTTTCACTGCGTTTAGAGCTGTGTGGGGCCTTTCATGATGACTTAACAGAATGGTACCGTCGGCATATAGGATCGCCTCTGAATCAAGTTGAAATGTAGGGAAGTCAGAAAGGAAGAAGTTAAAAAGGTGGGGCCCTAGAATGGAGCCTTGCGGTACCCCCCTGTGAATTGAAATTTGTTGTGAGAAAAGGTTTTCGAAATATACTGATTTTAGTTAAGTGGGGTGGGAAATTTAGGTAGAACAGTTCATATATGAGTCCGTCGTGCCAAACAGAATCAAAAGCTTTGGTCAGACACAACGCGAGAATTTTATTTTGGAGGTACAATAAGGCATGCTCTGTGGAGTGTCCTCTTTTAAAACCAAATTGATTAGGTTGGGAAAGTTCGGACTTATCTATGGAGCTGTGGATTTTCAAAAGGATGGTTTGAATGGCATTTGTGCTATTACCCTTTTTAATCGGAATCAATTTCGCTTTTTTCCAAGACAAGGGAACGTAGCAATTGTTCGGGCAATTGTTGAGAATAGGTGTAAGGAATTTAGCTAAAACTGCTTACACTTCCGAATGACGAAGTTAGAGATATTATCTAGACCGGAAGATTTTTGCTTCTAAAGTGTTAACTGAAATAAAGTGTTCATTACCAACTTCGCTTGACTTATTGAAGGGAGAGAAATTTGTTAAGTTGAGATTTCGATTCCAGACATTAAAGGAAGTATTAAAAGTTTCCACAACAAGAGTGTTGTGAATATTATAGGAAGGAGTTCTAGAAGCATGTAATTCAGCATAATAATCACCAAAGGCATCTATTTTTTCAGTGGCAGAAGAGCAAACTCTCTCACCATATCTCAATTGTGCCTCAGGATTTTTAGATTTTTTACGTCCCGTGATTTGATATATTGCTTTCAACACGCATGGGGAGGGCTTAAGACTTTTGAGCTTGCTTCTTAACTGCTCATTAGCCTCTATTCTTATTCTGTCTTTTATTATTTTGCTGAGACAGCTTATCCTCGCTGACAAATCAACATATCTGGGATTGCTACGATCTCCAAACTGTAGAAAAATTCTTTTTAGCCTTCTTTTCCAGATCTTTCTTGTTTTAAACAATTCCAATGTCGACTCCGACACCCTAATCCAGTTGGGGCGGAAGGGTAAAACCCTACTATGGTTTGAGAGCCAATTGTGTATTTTGTTTGTGAGTGAGTCTACTAGGACATCAATCTCAGGGTTTGAGAGATTCCTATCTGTAGGTAAATTTAAATTGGAGAGTTCAGAATTTAGTGTAGAATTGAAATTTGTCCAGTTAAACTATTGAAATTTGACGGGATGTCCGGAAAGATTGAGGCATTTGGAAGTTGAAGGCCCAGAATCACTGAGCAGTGATCAGAGAGTTGGTCAGCTGTGGAACAGGCGATGTTGTTACAAGAGATTAAATTGGACGATACTAGAAAGAAATCCAGATGTGAATCAGAGCTAGGTCTGGTCGGCTCTATGGTTTTAATTAAGTCGAAGTCTAGCAAGTGTTCTTGGAACCATTGAGCAAAGTGCCTGCCGTTATCATTTGGTATACTATCACCCCAAAGGGGGTGCCTTGAGTTAAAATCACCTCCAATTATTATGTAATCGTAGTTGCATAAAGAATTTAACAGATCATCAAGGGCTGGGGCAAGCGCCACACCAGCTCTGTGAGAGATATATAAAGAGACTAGGGCTAAAGATTTTGCGGATTGGTTGCTTGCAAGAATCGAAACGGACGCGATTGTAGCAGAGATGTAATTGTTAGAAAAAAAAGATTGAGAAAAGGAGATGTTATTACGCAGGAAAAGCCCCGTACCTCTGTCATCATTATTCACGATTAGATCATATTGGTCGTTAAATCTACGTCTGCTTGAGTGTACTGATAGGCAGGTTTCCTGAACTAACAAGGCCGTGGGAAGCCTGTCCTTCAGTAGGAGATCAATTTCAACTTCAGCATGTTATGGAGGCGATAAAGTTTGCAAAAACTTTCTTAACTCATAGGAAAATTTGCGCCAAAGTCAATAATAATTACTCTTCAACCCTTCCTCTGTTTAATGCTATACCTCAAGGCTCCCCACTCTCAGTGGTTCTATTTATAATTGCCTTCGATGAACTATCTAAGATAATTAGTAAACACAGACACTTAGATCATTCCATTTACGCAGACGATGTTTTCGTGCTGAGTAAAAGCATAGATCTAAGTAAAACCAATCATTTATTTACGTCACTAATTGAAGACATCTTAAATTGGTCTAACCTCTCTGGTGGCTTTCTCTCGACAAATGCAAAACTTAGACTACATAAAGCTCCTACACTCTTACAACTCCATTATTAGCAGGGATTTTGCTTTTCTAGGAACCTAAAACACTCAAAAAGAGTTCAGTCATCAATAGCAAATGCTCTCATAATTTCAAAAATTCTGGATCTCCCGCAGAAAATGCACATTCAACGAACCCTAACTGTCCCACCATGGGCTACTAAGCCATAGTCACTTATCCTGGACCTAACCCGTCACGACAAGAACAGTACACCAAAAGAGACTTACCTTGCTTCTTTTCTCCGCATTTCCACATCCCTAAAAGCGAAAGGCTGGGAGTTCATCTTTACGGACGGTTCCAAGAAGAACAACTGTACTTCTTTTTTCGTCACCAAGGAAAATGGTACTTTAATTCTTGGAGGTTTACTACCAACATATGTTCACAGCAGAAGTCCTAGCCATCTACAAAGCTTTATGGATAACTGCTAAACTGTGTGGAAGATATGTGATCTGCTCGGACAGTTTGTCCACTATCAACGCGGTAAAAAATCCCAAACAGAACACAGTCATCATCTCGGATACCCGCAACTACATTGCTAATGCTCCAAAAAAAAATAAAAATAATGTGGGTCCCAAGCCACGTCGGTATAAAAGGGAACGAACTTGCGGACCAAGAAGCTGGGCTTGCGCACCGAGCCCCAATGTACCAATTTGAGGCTGCCACTAAATCAGATGCACTACGCTTCCTAAAGTCCTCAATCAACTCCAAATTATTATGTGACTGGCAACACTACCACCAACACTACACCCTCTACAACCCAGACCGCAGCATTCCGCTGATCTCTGTTCATAAATGGAAGAAAGTTTGGTCCACATCTTGGCTGTAGAGTGACTTGTCACCAAGAACTTTAGCTGGTTGATGAGTTGTGCCTTTTTGTCTTTCTGAAACCAATCAGCAAGAGCCGACGCGCCTGTTGGCTTTTTGGATTTATCGAGAACACCGTCCAAATCATGTGCATGCAGGTAGACCAGAATCTGAAACTTCCAAAGTGAATAATCAATTCAATGGAAGAATTTCTGCAAATTTATACTTTTGTCCATTTCTTTTGTTCCATTCGATTTATTCGTGCTGATAACGTGTTGAAATAAATTACTCATAAAGTTTTACAACAAAAGAATGTCTTTATTCTTTGGGTAACAATCGCTAAGTAGTAGTAGTAGTAATTTTTATTGAGGTGTTCTTTTTCTTTTACAAAACATATTTGGGTATAATGCACATGATTTTATTACATATATATATATTATTGCGGCCGACTTAGAATTGGTCTAGCTACTCTGAGATCAAATGTATTTATTTCGAGTATGTTTAATATCGAGAGATGGAGCAATTAGTTGTGAATTCCTCTTCAATGTGAGTTTGTGAAACTGTCCACTCAACAAGCCAGATGTAATTATGAGTGACTTAACCTAACTTAAAACTAGAAAGAATAACATGGCGGATAGAAGGAGAACAAAATGTACTCCTTCCTACACCTGTAGAGTGAGACTGGGCGGGCATAAACCCCGTTTGTTGTGAGCCGTAGCGTGACTCTCACTATCTGTCTCTGTCGAGACATTCACAACCATTTGATTTCACAAAATTATGTAATAGATTCGTCTTAACATCTGATACAAAAAAGAGGGGACAAAAATAAATAAATAAAGGCACCATTCATTGGTTGATTTGAAGGAAAACAAAATTAATAATTTAAGAATAACAGTTGTAATAGTAATTCAATATTAATACATAGTATTTGGTAAATTCATTATTTATACATAGTATTCAGAAATTAGCATAGAGTTAATTTGTAACTAGCTTAACATAGCTTAATATTTAGGGGATAATAATACAAAGGAGCAAATCCTATGAGTTCAAGCAATTTAAGTCTTATAAGTGTCTATGTAGTGTATGTAGTGTATAATAAATATATTTACTAAAGTTAATTACTATATATTTACTAGTTATTTACTAAAGAAATTTAGCTTCGATGCTGCAAACCTTTCGTGTAGCTGAATTCCTAGATATTTTATTGGTGTTTTTAGGGGAATGTGATTGCCCTCAATCGTGAGAATGAGATCACGGCTTTCACGTACTGCAGTGTAATGCCCTCTACCCGACGCATTTCTGAAACAGGTTACTTCACATTTCCCTAAATTTAGGTCTATATCCCAGCATCTGAAAAATGGTATGACCTTATGAAGGTGTAGTTTCACTGCGTTTAGAGCTGTGTGGGGCCTTTCATCGCCTCTGAAACAAGTTGAAATGTAGGGAAGTCAGAAAGGAAGACGTTAAAAAGGTGGGGCCCTAGAATGGAGCCTTGCGGAACCCCCCTGTGAATTGAAATTTGTTGTGAGAAAAGGTTTTCGAAATATACTGATTTTAGTTAAGTGGGGTGGGAAATTTAGGTAGAACAGTTCATATATGAGTCCGTCGTGCCAAACAGAATCAAAAGCTTTGGTCAGACACAACGCGAGAATTTTATTTTGGAGGTACAATAAGGCATGATCTGTGGAGTGTCCTCTTTTAAAACCAAATTGATTAGGTTGGGAGAGTTCGGACTTATCTATGAAGTTGTGGATTTTCAAAAGAATGGTTTGAATGGCATTTGTGCTATTACCCTTTTTAATCGGAATCAATTTCGCTTTTTTCCAAGACAAGGAAAAGTAGCAATTGTTCGGGCTATTGTTGAGAATAGGTGTAAGCAATTTAGCTAAAACTGCTTACACTTCCGAATGACGAAGTTAGAGATATTATCTAGACCGGAAGAATTTTTATTATTAAGGGAGTTGATTATTGCTTCTAAAGTGTTAACTGAAATAAAGTGTTCATTACCAACTTCGCTTGACTTATTGAAGGGAGAGAAATTTGTTAAGTTGAGATTTCGATTCCAGACATTAAAGGAAGTATTAAAAGTTTCCACAACAAGAGTGTTGTTAATATCATAAGAAATAGTTCTAGAAGCATATAACTCAGCATAATAATCACCAAGGCTATCTATTTTTTCAGTGGCAGAAGAGCAAACTCTCTCACCGTATCTCAATTGTGCATCAGGATTTGGAGATGTTTTTCGTCCCGTGATTTCCCGTTTAAAGCAATAAAACACGCATGGGGAGGGCTTAAGACTTTTGAGCTTGCTTCTTAACTGCTCATTAGCCTCTATTCTTATTCTGTCTTTTATTATTTTGCTGAGACAGCTTATCCTCGCTGACAAATCAACATATCTGGGATTGCTACGATCTCAAAACTGCAGAAAAATTCTTTTTAGCCTTCTTTTCCAGATCTTTCTTGTTTTAAACAATTCCAATGTCTACTCCGACACCCTAATCCAGTTGGGGCGGAAGGGTAAAACCCTACTATGGTTTGAGAGCCAATTGTGTATTTTGTTTGTGAGTGAGTCTACTAGGACATCAATCTCAGGGTTTGAGAGATTCCTATCTGTAGGTAAATTTAAATTGGAGAGTTCAGAATTTAGTGTAGAATTGAAATTTGTCCAGTTAAACTATTGAAATATGACGGGATGTCCGGAAAGATTGAGGCATTTGGAAGTTGAAGGCCCAGAATCACTGAGCAGTTGATCAGAGAGTTGGTCAGCTGTGGAACAGGCGATGTTGTTACAAGAGATTAAATTGGACGATACTAGAAAGAAATCCAGATGTGAATCAGAGCTAGGTCTGGTCGGCTCTATGGTTTTAATTAAGTCGAAGTCTAGCAAGTGTTCTTGGAACCATTGAGTAAAGTACCTGCCGTTATCATTTTGTCTACTATCAACCCAAAGGGGGTTCCTTGAGTTAAAATCACCTCCAATTATTATGTAATCGTAGTTGCATAAAGAATTTTACATATCATCAAGAGCTGGACCAGCTCTGTGAGAGATGTATAAAGAGACTAGGGCTAAAGATTTTGCGGATTGGTTGCTTGCAAGAATCGAAACGGACGCGATTGTAGCACAGATGTAATTGTTAGAAAAAAAAATTGAGAAAAGGAGATGTTATTGCGCAGGAAAAACCCCTGCCATCATTATTCACGATTAGATCATATTGGTCGTTAAATCTACGTCTGCTTGAGTGTACTGATAGGCAGGTTTCCGGGCATGTTATAGAGGCGATAAAGTTTGCAAAAACGATTTTTCTTTTGAATACTCCTTCAATTTTCTGGTAATAAGGCCAGAAATTCGCAATTTTTTCCATAAGACTCTCCAGCGGGATACCGAAGAGTTTTTCCGATTCAGCCTCGAAGTCAGCAAAGACCGACCCCTAACTGCATCAGCATAAGAAAATGCATTCCGCTGTGGGCTTCCGACAGCTCGATTAACTGAATTGCGCAGGGCAATTCTCTTATTACAGGAGTTCTTCCTTCCGTTTCTGGAAGGTTACCCATTTAGAGCAGCCCTTAAAACTGGCCGGGTGGCCTTTAATATTGCAGTTTACGCAAAAAAGTTCCTTAAGTCTTACATCCGCTGGCAACTTTTTGAAGACTTAGAACTTTTTGTTGCAGAATTAAGATCGGAATTCAAGATTGTTTCAAAGAAAGCTAATTATTTTTTGGGAATAGAAATTAAACGTGAAAATGATCACATTAAAATTTGCCAGCAATCACATGCAAGGAGGATACTTGAACGTTTGGTTTTCTCTTAATGCAAGCCGATCTCAACACCAATGCTGAAAAGTTCAGAAGCTTCGAAAACAGGGATAGTTGAAGCCACGAAACACACAGACAAGCAGTTCGTGCTCTCATGTATCTGATGCTTGAAACAAGACCGGACTTGGCTTACAGCGTAGGATTTTTATCAAGATCACTTGAAAACCCGACGACCGAAGATGTAGCCAGAGTAAAGAGAGTTTTTCGATACAGCGCGGGTACAATCAATTTGGGAATTGTGTATCGACGTAATACAAAGACGGGCATTATTGAATGCTACAGTCAGGCAGATTTTGGTGGGTGTACAAAAACTGGACGATCAACTTCAGGAGTAGTTGTTACATATGCAGGTGGAGGTATTTCATGGCTGAGTCAGAGGCAGGCAAAGGTAGCTACTTCAAAAGCAGAAATTGTAGCTGCTAATGAAGCCACAAAAGAAGTAATTTGGTTGAGCAGACTATTGAAAGGAATATCGGAATTAGGGTACATTCCTATTCTTCAAGTTGACAATTCCGCAGCGGTGAGACTAGCTCAAAATCCTGAGTACAATCACTTTGTTGCACATGCTTGACATCATTCCTCTCTTTTATCCATGTATTTTTTAACTCCTCCTTCCTTTAATTTAAAACTCTCCTGAGTTGTAGTACTTTCCGGAGGCAACTGTATTTTTGTAGCTACTGCTGGATTTCGTATACAATTTTTAATTCTAATTTTCATTCTTTTGTTTTTACAATACAAAATGGTTATAACTACTATGGTTATAACGACATATTAAATTTTTAAAAAACCTTCCGATCGGGTAAATAAGTTTCAAGTTTCTAATTTGTATCAAACTCTTTCGTTTTATTGGGTGAGATCCCTAGTGTTTTATGATGTCGGTTGTCATAGTATCTAAAAGCTCTAAATATTTTTGTGTTTGTAGAAATGTCCCTATCTTTGATTATATGCAAAATTTCTAATATAGTAGAATGCAACCGTTCGACGTCAGAATTCCCAGTATGGGAGTTGGGCTTGGTAAAATGTATCTCAATATTATGTTCTCTTAGGAATTCTAAAATATTTGTTGATCTAAACTCATTGTCAGTTATTATTTTTTTTTTGGTTTCCCACATTTACTGATATGCTCCTCTAAGCTTTCTATTTTGTGCACATAGTTTTTACTTGCAAGTCTATAAACGCATGCCTGCTTCGTTAGCTTGTCTATGAAAGTCAGATAAATTTGTTTATTAAAATGAAATATGTCCATATGTATAACGTCATTTTTGTTCGTTGGTGTTTCTGTTAATTGGAATTTAGCTTTAATTGGTCTTCTATCGTACTTGCTTGCTTGGCATATTTGACAATTGCCTATAATTCTGGGATATGCCTTATTCAATTTGGGTAAAAGATTGCATTTTTTAGTGTATGATAGGTTTCTACTATTCCCGAATGGCTGCTTTCTTTTGTATGATACAAGGATATTTGCTTATATAGAACTTCTTCCCGTCTTAGTTCTCTTACTCTTCTGCTAGTTCTAATAAATTTTACTTTTTTATCATAAGAGAAGATGTCTATTAGAAATTGTTGTATTCTATTATATTCATTGTCATCTACCTCCGAATATAGTCATATTCGGTCGCGTATGAAGTTGCCCATACTATAGCCATAAATTCCTTATCGGTGGTGGAATAGTTGAGCTCGTGTAGAGGTTGACTGTCTTGAGACAAGACAGCTCATATCGCATAATTACTTGCATCCGTAAAAAGTGAGAATGCTTTGCTAAAGTCCGTGTATTTCAAAACAGTGATTAGTTAGATTTGATTTCAGCGTTTCAAAGGCTTATATATACTCCGGGTCATGTGTATTTATTTTGTTATCTTTTTGTATTTATTTTATTATCTTTTTTTAAATATCTAATCATTGGAAAAGCGATTTTGGAATAATCCTTAATGAATTTCCTATAGTATCCACTTGCACCCAGAAATGATTTAAGTTGTTTTTGCGTAGATGGAAGGGGAATATCTTGGATAACTTTTACTTTATTTGGATTAGGTTTCATTCCGTCTTTCGTCAGAAAGTGGCCTAAAAAGTCCGTATTCTTTTTTAAAAACGAACACTTGCTTATCTGAAGGGGCAACAATATGTTCCTGTAGGGGGAAATGGAGAAAATCAATATACCGTCTAAATAAACGATACATATTCTACCTATTAATTCTCTCAAAATTTCGTTCATTAGTCGTTGGAATGCAGCGGGAGCGTTCTTCAAACCGAACGGCATCCTGACATATTCATATAGGCCACTAGGTGTGATGAAGGCTGTTTTGTGTATGTCTCTCGGATAAACGATAATTTGGTGATAAACTTTGGCTAAGTCCAAGGTTGAAAAATATTGTGCTCTTCCAAGCTTATTTAATATGTTATCGATATTAGGTAACGGGAATTTATCTGGGACTGTAAATTCGTTTAATTTACGATAATCGACGTACATCTGTATTGCGACGTTACATCTGGCTATTAGATTTCCTAACAATGCCTTGCTTCTCCATTTCGGTAATATGTCTATTGACTTCATCCTCATGCTTTGGATGAAGCTTATATAATTCTGCATATATTTGTTCGTCACTGGTAAGACGAATTTCGTACATTATACTTTGGATGTTTGTTAATTGATCCCACTCATGATATTGAAGTACATTGTATTTATTGATAAGTTTACCTACGAGATCACGCTCCTCTTCATTCAGGTGTCCTAGGTCTACTGGGGTTTCATTTCCTAATTCATAACATGCTATCGGGAAATGTTTATCTTCAACGATTCTTAGCACCTTGCCATTCTGCAGTAAAATTAACTTTTTTATGAAAACTCTTCAGGTACTGGGAAACTGTATAATTCCAGATTTTCGGTAGCCTTGGTGTTTATTATATTTATAGATATTCGTTTTTCATCAACAGTTTTATAATTTTCAGGAGATAGTGCTTCCAGTATCTATCAAACAGATATGTTGTTGGTTAGCTATATTGAATGTTACCAACATTTTCCCTCCACCGGGGCTTCGTTGAGAAAAGCCGATGGTTGCCCTACTGAAATTTGTCCTTCGCTTTCTTCTGATACCTCTGCCTTCTGCGATATATTGTCTGTATCCATAGGCTGGGATCTTTGTCTCCAGTTATGTCGATATGAATTAGAATGGTTCATTTGTCTTACTTGCCCGGAGTTACGTTGGTGATTATTGTTTTGTCGGTACATATCATTAGCCTCCCTATGTTGTCCTGAACTATTTTGATAATTATTGTTTCGTCCTGATGTATCATTACTTGGTCGAGATTGTCCTGACATATTATGATAGTTGCTACTTGATGGAACGTGGTCATTCCCGGAATTGTTTTGGTAATTAGAAACTCTTTTAAAATAGTGATTTGCTCGCATTTGAAAATGTTAATTTTTTTTGTGTTGTTCTTTTCGCGTTGCAACTGAAAGTTTTAAGTTTGCACTATCATAACCTATATATTTAATTAAAATTCTTTTGATTTCACTGATGTTATAAATATCTGCTAATTCCATAGCCAAATTTCCTGCTACTACTTCCTCAATTTTTACTATCAAAACAATAACAAACTTATTCCTAAATAATTTCTGTTGATGTTGTTACATCGTTAAAGCGTTTATTTCGCATATACAAAAATCAACTTTTTTACATAGGTCTTGTATCGAACTTACTCGAAAATGATTTATTCTTCCGGTGAGATCATCTTTGTCTCCTGATGGTCTGAAGTTCAGCTTGAAGGATTCTCGTACTTCTTCCCATGACCGAAGTTGATGAATGGTGATGAGATCCAGCGCCTTGCCCGATATTTTTCGCTGTCTAATTGAGTCATTTTCGTTTGCCATTGTACCTTGTCTTATAATGTTTTCACTTGTTCACACAAATAGATACGAAGAAACAATTCCTTTGTTTTTTTTCCTTTTCTGTTTTTTTAAACACTTTTTTGCGGTTAATATTGATTTGAATAAAATAATAATGTTCACTCAATTTCACGGTTTTAGCTTGTTTGCCGGTTCTCGTATGGATTGTGAATTTTTCAGCAATCCTACCGACTGCGTCAGTAATAATTTTCGTAGAAATATTTAAATAAAAACATCGTTTTATTTTATTTAATACTACTTTAATTATTATTAATTAAAATTCCTAAGGAAAAGCCGCTGTCCAAGCGAGGCCGCACTTTTCCGGAAGGTTGCTTAACAACTAAAAACTATATCTAATTCAATCTTAGCAGCAACCAAATTCGTACAGCTCGCTACCTGGTGAAAAATGCACATTTACATTTACTGCACTTATATTTCCGAATGAATACCATTGCCAGAATTAATGTTAGGTGTCGTTTTCAGCGGGTTAACTAACACTTTTGGGTTTCTTGGAAATCGAATGTTAATCGAAAATGTAACTCGCGTCTACCCGTTGACCTAACCTGACATATCCGATCCGGATTATTCGTCACTGGAGTTGTCCTGTGGGAGCAGGTCTTTCTTCTCACTCACCTATAGTGCAGCCATGAGTTTAGAGGTACTGGCCCTCACTGCTTCGTCCGCCTCTCGGGTTTCCTTGTTTTTATGCCAAGGTTACGAAGTCATACTCGAAATTAGTATCTCGTTCGCATCCTGAGATTCACATGAAACAGCACAAAGTTCAGTTCTGCATTCGTCGTTGCTAAGTCGGAGATCTTGTATGTGAGATTATTCTCACATTATTAAGGCCAATTTATCATTTCTGTGATTTCATTCCCTTGATTGCTTGAGTTGACTTCTTCTCTTCTTAGAGTTCCTCTACGCTACGGAGGTTGGCAATCATCATGTAAAGTGTTTATTTTATTTTTACACCTCTATATATTTCTGCTGCCGAAAGATTGAGCCACTCTCGTAGGTTAGATATCCAGGACAGTCTTTGTATTCCTCTACCTCTTTTCCATTCTATTCTACCCTGCAGAATAACTTGAAGTAAGTTGTATTTTTCATTCCTTAAAATGTTACCCAAATATTCCAATTTTCTCCTTTTAACGGTAATCATAAGCTCTTTCTTTAGGTTTATACGTCTCAGTACTTCTTCGTTTGTTACTCTGTCGGTCCAAGAAATACGGAGGATTTTTCTATAGATCCACATTTCGTAGGCCTCCAGCCTACGAGTCAGTTGACTTAAGCCTCCTTAAATCCATTATGCTTGGACCTTGGGTGTTAAAGAATGTTTTGTATGAAGTGTTGGGTAAACTAAGAAATATGGTGTTTTCATAAACGTCGGAAATCTGCGCTAGTACAGTCACATTTCTTTTCTCATGCGTTTTTGAACACACACACGGTGCAGTATATCTGCAGGCTTGCTTTAGTACAAAATAACTTTCTTCCAATCGACCTTGTTTGCAGTAAAAAAAAAATGACTGCACAATCTGCCCGACATCGATGAGCTAATGACGTTTATGAACAGTAGGCTCTGAAGTTCACGTAAGGTAGTATGATCACATATCTGCATTAATGAACATGGATAACGCAGTCGGTTGTTAGTCTGAGGTTTATGAAAACATCTATATTTAAACAAAATAACATTACTTTTTACAATATTACAATAGTATTACTTAAAAGAAAAATATATTATTGTATGAAATGTGATTAGCTAGAACCCTATTAGTCATTAATCTTTTTTTTAAATCCGTATAATAAATTAGGTCAAACATTCGAACCAACTGAGATCTCAATGCAAGAAGGTGCCACCACAGCGCCGCCTTTACTAACTGAAGCTGATTTAATTGGTTTGATGGAAAAACATGGTATCGGTACAGATGCTACGCATGCTGAACATATTAACACCATAAAAGAAAGAGGTTTCTGCTATGCTATTTTATAACCAAGTACTAGAGAATTAATAAAGTTATTCTTATATGGTTAGGATATATTGGAGAAGTTGATCGAGGATTCCTTGTACCTGGTGTAATCGGTATGGGTCTGTATGAGGGATACGATGCAATGGAATTGATTCTGACAAAACCCGTGCTGCGTGCCGAATTCGAGGCTGATTTAAAACAAATTTGTCTTGGCCGAAAGGATCCTAAAACCGTTTTACATGAACAGATAGTAAAATACAAAGAAGCTTATAGAATCATTAAGAATAAAATAGAAAAAATGGATGAAAAAATGGCGATAAGGTATTAACAAAGTATTAACCATGATTAGTGTGTTTAAAAATAATTTTTGCTTATGTTATACAGGATCAATGCTACCCCTCAAATAATTTCAGCAAATGAAGACATTGAAAACTGGGTTCAAGAGGTCTTCGAATGTCCGAAATGCGTCACTTCTAAGATGGCTTTGAAGAAAAAGAAGGACTCTACTGGTTACTATATTGGTTGTTTAAATTATCCCTATTGCAAGAATGCAGTTTGGCTTGCGGAGGAATTGAAGGACGTTTCTTTAACTGATCAGTATTGTGGACGGTGCAAAGCGCCTACGAAAATGTTAAAAATGAAACTGAACTCAGTATATCGTGTTTTATTTAGTTCAGCTGATGGCTGGTATACTACATGCTTACGATGTGATAGTAAATTTCGTGAAACTTTCAATATAAATGTAGATCAAGTTAATAATGTTGGGGCAATTGTAACTGATGATATATCAAGAATAAATGGCCGCAACGAAAATTTGAGAACTTTGAGCAGTGCATCAGACGTTAATAGCAGACCAACGGGGATCGTTTCAGCAAGTACATCCAAAAACTCTAAATCTGTACAGTCAAAGCAAATTCCGAAAATATCACATAAAATAAACCTAGAAATATCAAGTCGTAAATCCGTAACTCATTGTAGAGTACCAATTACTGAAAGTGTAGACACGAGAGCTTTTTTCGATTCCAGTGATGGATTTGATGATTTGCTTTTGCGCGCAGACGTGAATAATGATATTGAAGAAGCATCACATGGGATTGCTACAAATAATGAAATTGGTGATTTATTTATGAATGATGATTTCGAAGACTATAATTGGTGTGGAGCATCTACAACACCTATTCTCCCATCAGACAATATCAGTGATTTGGTACAAACTACAAGCAGTGATTCATTAGTCACACAAGCTTCTCAAACACATAATCCATCAGAAACAGTTAAATGTACAGGGTGTAATCACCTGGCAAAAGAGTAAGTGTATATTCTTATATACCTGAATGTATGTTTGTATGGCCTGGTAATAGTATAAATGTATATAACTAAATATCATTAGTTGTATATTTTGTTGAACAATGTTGAAATATTAGTTTGCCAATCCCTTTTTGAAGAAAATTGAAATAAATTAGCTTAGGCTTGTTAAAGACAAGTTTTTAAATAAGTTTGTTTGCCGGACAGTCAGTTTTCACTGTTTATAAAAACAAAAAATATTTTATTTTTCGTCAAATTTTCCCTCAATTTTATAGGCGACAAAGCTATTTTTATGTATGTAATAATTTTATTCCCATATTTCAGATTCACTGTAAAAAAAAAAGGAGCTAATAAGGGACGAATATTCTATACATGTTCAAAATCGAATCAGTGCCCATTTTTCCAGTGGGCTGATATAAGCAATCAGAGCGAAAAAATTGATTTACATGTTGGAACCAATGAACCATCAGGTTGGATAAATTCACGGTTAGAAAATATTCCAAGTGGATCTAGAGTAAATAGTATGTTTGAAACACAAAATTGAATATTATAAAATGTTATACAATGTTCTATATTTTGTAGGTCGGTATAGTTCTCAAAATGTATCTACAAAAAGGAAATGTGGTTTATGTCGAGAAGAAGGGCATACAAGGACTAAATGCCCTCGTAAGGGTAATTGAAATAATATTTGTATGATATGTAAAATGAATAAGAAAAAAGAAAACAAGTATTGTGATTTGTATTATTATTATTATTATTTGTATATTCTGTCGTCTAACTTGTTTATCATAATTATTAAGCAAGGGAATACCACGTCCAAGCAGCAGTCATGGCCTCTGCAATACAGAGGCATGCTAACATCTGAACTTTGTAGAGTGTCTCCCTCGCGGTCAGGTTATCTTAGTACATGCTATTGCACTGTTGGTAAATCTTGGTAGAACAATAACCGAACATCCACCAAAAGATGCTTGGACTGCATCCCCACGATTTCCTAGCTAAAGTTCGACATATCATTAGAACATGCTTCGATTTCCTTTTTATCTTTTCTGTGTGATTTTTCCAGGTGAGTTTGAGTTAACTTCGGTACCAGTGCTATAGTCGTTTCAGTTTTTTTTTTTTTTAGAAGGTAATATAGTGGGTTTTGGCTGCTTTAGGTTTAGCCCAGCAAACACGTACTATTCCTTAGTTACTGTTAGTTCCCTTTTGATAATCACCGCTATACCTTATATTATAAACGGCGACAAAAGAAAATCCTTACGCAATCGGGGTTCTGTATTTCAGCTGATGTTTTCCATTCATTGATCTATGCCTACGTCGATGTGATGCGACATCCTGTCGCATCACTGCATCATCGATAGTTTGCATCACGTTCATAAACGCAAATATCGGTATCACTGTAAACGCAAGACGTTCATTTAGCCGCGTCAGTTGCGCAAGCTTTAAGGCTTGATGCATGATTTTCTATTTTAAAAAAAAATTTTGCATTTTTTTCACAAAATTGCTGTATAGCCCAATTCTAAATAAATTTGTTCATTTTTCCTATTCTAAACAATCTTCGAAAATGAAAAAAAAAATAGGCAGTAGGGTTGATTCTATAACAGGTCAGTACTGATACCAGTACTAATTACAGCACTTGCGACAGGGTATCGATACCCATGAAGTATCAAATCAAAGGTATCGATATTTACGATGAATGTTATGTGGATCACTTCAAGTATAAACGGGAATTAAATATCACAAATATTGTACTATACTTGTCCCTCACAATTCGTTCGCAAGGAACTGACGACGCGACAACGACTAAAAACATCCTGGCATGTTTGTAAAGACAAGCAATCAGAAATAAAAAAACCGGGAAATATCCAACTTCTACCTGCCTTTCCCCTTGATTTCATCGTTTTATAAGCCTTTCGCCCCTGTCTGTGAATACATGTGAGCTCTTGCAAACAAATGATCCCCTTCCCTAACCATAGTAGTTGGGTGATTTAGAATTCTAATTTGAAAATACTTAAACTTTTTTCAAATTTCGGTGTTAAATTTTCAACATAGTAAGGGCAAAAAAAAAATAAAGCACATGTTCATGAAGCAAATTCATTATACTCGCATTTTTGAGATTTACTGTCCCAATTGCAAGAAGCAGTTTGGCTTGCGGAGGAATTGAAGGATGTTTCTTGTTGCGGCAGCCTTCACCGCATTTGTTCACGGTAAAAAGGAACTCGTATCCGTCGATGATCTTCGCCCTTCGTTGTGGGCTCTTTCAAATGTCCTGTCTATCCCTGTCCAGCCCTCGATCCTGACAATAAAAGAAAAGATGAATTAAAAATAAATCACACATTAGTGTCATCTCCAAAACCAAATGACTATGGAAGTGACAGGATAAACACGAAGCACTTAACTTAATAATGTTCCTTTGGATCCTATTGGCGCGTATTCTCCATTTGCTTCAACGAATCCTACGAAAGAAATAACATTTTATTTTAGTATAAAGAGATGTTAAGTAATCATTTTGATGTGAAAAGAAAAAGGGCGTTAATTAATAAAAGTGTGTGAATACAGTGTTTTTACTGTATATGTATGTTGCATAGGCAACGGTTCTGTACCGTGACTATCAGTGGTATTTCCAGTACAGAACTAGAACACCTATTTGAGAAAAATTGCAGCCCTCCAAGCCGACTCACTTGGAATGAAAATAAAAGTCTTAGATAGCTATCAAATTATATCTGACCTGCTCAGTCTTTATTATTTATGATTATGCTTACTCTGACATAATTGTTCTCAACAAATATACTACAAAACACAGTGCAAATTGCTTATTCTGCAAAATGATGGTAAGTGCACAAAACAAACGATAGAATAACAAATTGAGGTGTTATCTTACGATAAACTCCGAAGAACTCAGTTCGATGACGAGCATAAATTATTCGGTGTCAAATTCAAGTGTGTGGCGGCCGGCAATCAGATGTTATTGCAATGTGGACAGTTGTCAACATACTGCCCCTCATTGAACTGTGTTCAAGCGTGAGGTTAATTGGTGATTGTTGTATTGTCTGCTGGTGGGAACTGATCTACACTTGCTGAGGATTGGATACTTCTCGGATTTCGTGGAGCAGCAATTGGGTATTCTGCGACTCTATTGTTATACCTGCATACTCGGAATTTCCAAAGTAATAATATAATTATAACGCTAATTATAAGTATTCCTGGTGAAGTTACAATTGTATGTGGTATCGCATGACGATACACAATGTTTGGTAACTCCAACTGAGTGTTGTCTATTTGTAACGCTATTCTTGTCAACTTCATCTCTTGTTCGTCGCACCGAGGTTGGTATTGATTCGCTGTGTTCATATGATTATGTATGGACTCAAATATTGTATTTTGTGACACCTTACTGAGTCTTGTCATAGATGAACGTACAAAGTTTGAATGGTGGCAGTATGCTCCGTGAGTGATGAAGTCTTTGCGATGCAATTGGGTTGCAATTTCAATATGCCAGATCCCTCAATCGTGAGTAATGTAGTCGTGTCCTTGCATACTACATTTAATAATGTTCTTGAAGTTACGCCGTATATCCATTGATTGGCATGTAAGAATTTCGTCCATATTGTAATGTTGTGAATTATCTTTAATTGACATGATGATAGGTTCTCCAACTTATTGAGAATATGTATTTGCTCTTACTGTAACTCCTTTATGATAAATCGGCTGAACTTGGTTGCAAAGATGTCTTGTTTTTTCTACAACAATGCAAGTTGATATCTTAGATTCCGTTAGTGAGTATACTGATCAATGATCAGTGATCATGATGACGGTTGACAGCTAAGAATATGGATGATGGCATTATATGTCCAATTGTCGCATTTATCACTACTGGAATTGGAATTAATCTGTATAACTCAAGATCTTCAGAATTTATCAGTGGTATTTGAAAAATCACATTGTTATTTGTTAATTGTCCAGCAGTCATCATAATTCTATAAAGTTCCAGGAAGTCAGTGGTGGACGGTATGTAGGCGATAAACTATTCTTTATTACAAGGGCTTGTTGTTTCATCTCCTGTGGAGAAATTATCGAATGACTTATTTTTCCTTGACGAATATCTGACAGGGCGTTTGTTACTGCTGTTCGAGTGCGTTTAACATTCGATATAAGCAGCGTGGTATATAATGCCCATGTGGAAAAGAGTTGTTGAATCTTGTTATTAATTCGGTAGATCATTTATGCAAGCTGTGCTTGCAGTATCGCATGCCGTGGATCCAAAGTTTCTTGATTCTGCTTAATGATGTTTATTGTTGCCTATACAATTGATGTATAAATCTTGGAAAGTGCCAGCAAGTAGTCTTCATTGGTTTGTATCTTGTCAATCGTATCCGACATCTCTTCTGCATACTGAGAATCAAGAGTTCCAAACAAGGCATTTGCCATGTTGTCAATTAAGTTGAATGCTCTTCTTTCCGACGTGATTTCGTATTCATGAAGGTAATGCTATCTTCATATAACTCATCATGTGTGCAATGAATGTAATTGGTTAATTGAGTACACAACGTTTTTTGCCGTAATATTTTACAGAGGTGTTGCAATACTCTGGAGCTATTCTCAATTGCCTTTAGTTCGATCCAGTATGGAGTTAGATAAAAGAAATCCATGTATGAGTTACTAAACTCGATGTTCCAATATTGCCGAAATAAATTCCTGGTTGAGAACCAAATGTGGTGATATCAATTTCCTTTGCATTTATTGTAGTTGCCATTGTGCAAGCGATAAACAAAGTGACTAATGCAGTACGAAGGGATAGATTCTTTTCATTTACGTGGCGTGGGAGAATCCTCGTGGGGTTTGTTGTCTAACGATAGTCCACCTGAATCGTCCACGGCGTCGTTGTTATGTTTCAATTGGCCAGATGAAGTTGGTTGAGTTCATAATTGCAACATTGTTGCCCCTGCACTGCACAGAATATGTTCTCGATGCATTCATGAATACAAATATAGCCGCAAGTTTGCAGCAGGTCAGCATTGTCGAAAAGATATTCATGAACGCAACATCAGTAGGCAATACAAAAGAGAGTGATGTTTAATTGTATTGCCAAACAAAAAACGTGAAGCAAAAGGGCGATGATTTCAAATAAAAAGAATTGGAAGTCAAGACGTTTTCCAAAAAGGACCGAAATGTTCTTAAAATAATAAGAGAATTTCCGGATAATGTTTTTAAGAACCACGTTCGAATGAAGAAGTTCAACTTTCGGTTTCGCTGCAATCCTGCAACAAAACAAAAATGACTGCCAACTTGATCGCAGTTTGACTGTCGCTTTGCTTTTATGAACGCAGTTGTCGACTGCTGTCATGCATATCCAATGCAGTGTATTTACATTTATGAACGCACATTTTGCAGGGCTGCCGCATTTCGACGTTTATGAACTCGGCCGCTGCATTAGTGGAAGCGGTTGCTGCATTGGAAGCGGTGCTAACCGATGTATTGCCCGACGGAATACGCCAGATGCTGTTTGTACATCTGTCACTCTTACTAAACCATCTTGTCCCTTGATGACATTAATTATTCTGCCTATTGGCCAAATTAGGCTTGGTTGGATGTCCTCTTTCATTACCATCATTGCTGGTTCTATGTTGTGACATCTTTCCTTCCATCTATACCTATGCTGTAGCTGATTTAAATATTCATTTGACCAACGACGTCAGAACTCATTTTTGACACGAGTGAAGATTTTTGAGGTGTTGCATCACGATCAATATTGACGGTTATTGGCTGTCCAATGATGAAGTGTCCTGGGGTAAGAGCTGCAAAATCGCTTGGTGATGATGACATAGGTGTTATTGGTCAAACATTTAGTATAGTCTCGACTTCAACTACAGCTGTCTCCAGTTCTCCATAAGTAAGCGATGCTGATGACAATGTGTGTTGTAAAAGATGTTTAGCAGACTTGACTGCAGCTGCAGCCCTCGAAATGTGGTGATCGGAAACCAAAATCGCACCCCTTCCTTGTGCATGATGCTGTTATTTTCTCTCTATCTTTTGCTGAGACAAAAATTTGCTTAATCTCTGATAATTGATTTTTGGCTCGCATGAAGTTGGTGGCGTTATCACAGTATATGTTATTGCAATGTCCCTGTCTTGCCATGAACCTCTTCAATGCACCAATAAATCCTTCTGATGTTAAATCGGTTACCAGTTCAAGATGACAAGCCTTTGTTGCGAAACAGCAGAACACTGATATGTATTTTTTGTGAGGATGTTTTCCTCTTAGCTTAAAATGTGTGTAGATTGGTCCACAAAAATTGATGCCTGTGTTTACAAATGGTCGTGCTGGTTGAATCATGTCAGCCGGAAAGTTTCAGATCATTTGTGATAACAGTTTCGGTCTTGATCTTGAGCAAAACACACAATTGTTAACGATAGGTCGAGTGATCGTTTTGCCCTTGATAGGCAAGTGCAAAAATAGTTTGGGGTCCAGCATGCTTGTTATACTGATGAAGTTCCATTAGTAACAGCTTCGTGAATGAATGGCAGGAGGGTAACAGTATTGGATGCTTGGTGTCATACTGTAATGCCGATGACTCCAATCGTCCACCAACGCGCATAACTCCTTCCTGATTGAGAAATGGTGTAACTGGACTCTTCTTGGATACCTCGTTGTGTTTTTGGAGATGAGTTATGTCATCCTTGAATTCGACACAGTGCATCAATCGAAGCACAGTTTTCCGAGCTTGGTTAAGTTCGCTGCTTTTCAGGAAAACATCCTAGTTATTGTCTTCCTGGATGTCTTGAATCGGAGCATATATGCGACGATACGTATTGCCCCTTCAAATGAGTTTCGATGATTGATACACCCCAAAATATTATTGTCTGATGACTGATGAGGTACAGCTGGCAGTGCAATATCTTCTTGTTGGATATATGGCTTCTTCGCGAATTTGAGTGGTCAGATTGATTCTGGTCCATGCAAAAACCTTGGTCGTCAAAACCAAAGGGTATAATTTTGCAGTAACTCCGGTGATATTACGCGTGACAAAATATCAGCTGGATTTTACTTAGATCTCACGTGTCGCCATGGCTGTTGAAGTGTGTGTTCTTGTATTGCAGATACTCTATTAGCAATGAACGTTGGAAGTGTGGCTGATGATGATGCCTTAATCTAGTTAAGCATCTCTGAGTCGGTCCATAAAAAAAATTTGCCTGGGTATTTTAATGTTAATAAGACCCTTTAGACCTTCTCTGTATTTCAGCCACGTTGTTTGCATTTCTTGTGGAAGTGCAGCATCCCAATCGTATTTTAGTTCCCATAGATGCTGTAAAAATATTGTGCGATCGGATCGGTTGTTGAAATGTTTCGACGACGAGTTTAAAGAAAAGACTGATATCCACGAATTAAAAGAAGCCAGAAAAGCTTTATTTCGTTTGAGAAAATACAAGAAAATTATGGCCGCTCTTAGAAAACATGGCGCAATATTCAAATAAGATAAAGAAAATGTGTACAAAATGAAAATTGTTATACAAATTTCAAAATTCATTTTGTTATATAGTATATATATGAAAGCACCGCCTTTCAATGTTTTATGATGGTAAAACTGCAAGCTTTCGAATAGGTCGTCGTAAGGTTGTCCTGGCTGTCCTTACATCAGCAACTCTCACTTTTCCATCAGTAGCTTGGATGACTTCGACTACTCTTCCCATGACCCATCTCTGTGGTGGTACGTTGTCTTCATGGATGACTTCCAAATCGCCAATGCTGATGTTTGGACTAGAAGCTGCCCACTTTATTTTTCCCTGCAGTTCGTTGATGTACTTTATTGATCATCGTCTCCAAAAATGCGTTTTAACAGCGTTGATACGACGCCATCGTTCTATGTAACTGATCTCTGGAACTTCAGTTGCTGGTCCGGCTATGGATTTCAGCCACGATCCGGTGAGAAGGTGAGCTGGGGTGAGTGCCTCGAAATCGTTGGGATCAGAAGACATCGGGGTGATTGGTCGAGAAGTCATTATTTGCTTCTATCTCGACAAACGCAGTAGTCAGCCCCTCGAACGTGAGTTTCGCTTCTTCTAGGCTTCGGCATAAATGACCCTTGGCAACCTTCAGCGCCACCTCTCAAATTCCAACAAAATGGGGCTCCTTGGAGGGTATATAATGAAAATGTATGCTACGGTTAGTACAAAAGTTTAATAAACTGTCCTGTGACGTTTTTTAAAAAAAACATATTTCGCAACTCTACGAGCTTAGACTGTGACCCTACAAAGTTCGTTGCGTTATCACAGTATATGTCCCGTGAAAGACCTCTCCGCCCTATCATCCTTTTTAATACAGCAACAAATGCTTCGGCCGACAAGTCAGATTACGTCTTCAAAGTGTACTGCTTTCGACGAAAAGCAAACAAATACTGCCACGTAGCTTTTATACGGCTGCTTACCTCTGATTTTAACATACGTTAGAATAGGGCCGCAGACATCCACTCCACAACCCAAAAAGGGACGTGAAGGAGTTAATCTTTCCGTAGGTAAGTCCCCCATTATTTGTTCCAATAGTTTGGGACGGTATCGAACACAGTAAACACATTTTCTTACTGTGCTCAATGCGACTTCTCGAGCGTTTCTTACCCAGAACCAGAGATGAAGTATTAAGGAGATAGTCAACTTCTACCTCTCTTGCCCCTTGATTTCATCTGACAGAGTTTTTTTATAAAATGTTCACATACAGTGTTTGTGAATACGATTGGTCAGAGAGCGACTCAGAAATGAATGAGTAAAGAGATATTCAACTTCGGCCATTTTTGCCCCTAGTCCACACCGGAGAAAAATGTGATAGTAGTGGAATTCCCTTGCATTACACTCATACTTTTACAACGCTCGTCAATTCACCCCAATATGGCGGCCGATTCGTGAATTTTGTGGGATAATGGCGGCAGATTCATGAATTTTGTGGGATATTCGTGAATTTGCCCACGAACATGTACTTATTGTTTGGAGGGTGTTCAGAAGGTGACTCATATTTTTAAGAGAAAATGTATTTGTAAAAGGTGCTTGCGTGAAGAAAAATGTAATGCTATGCTCTCTTTACAGGAATAGTTTGCATCAATTTAATTCTTCAGAGTAAAATATAGCTGATTTATATGCGATGACTGGCAAATGAACTTAGTTTTATATCTTTCATTCATGAATTGTGAAAACTTCTGCAATTAAATTACATAATTTGTTAAGATCAATGGCTTTAACTGTACCGAACTCAAACTAATTTGCAATTAACTTTCATCTCTATTTCTGTAAAACAAGTAAAATAAGCAAAAAAGCTGTTTATTTTAATTGATTCAAGCAAATGTTTCAATAATATTGCCGGTACACATGTTTCGTGTGAATGCTTTTTTTCGATATTATGCATATGCAAAAATACATACATGAAGTCGTATATTCATTAATTAATGCATAAGTAATTAATGTAAACAATGGCAAAATTGTTTTTTCCTATTACCTCAGACTGTAACTCGCAGAAAGCTACTTCATGAACATACGCTTTGTTCGTTTGCTTACCCCGCCTTCTGTGTTGAAAATTTGACACCGAAATTTGAAAAAAGTTCAAGTAACGAGCGAACTTTCAAATAAGAACTCTAATTCACCCCAATACTATGGTTGGGGAAGGGTATCAGCTGTTCACAAGAGCTCACACGTATTCACAGACAGGGGAGAAAAAGCGTATAAAAAACGCTGTCAGATGAAATCAAGGGGCAAGAGAAGAAGTTGAATATCTCTTTACTCATTCATTTCTGGAGCGACTGCAGCAGAGATGAAGTATGAAGTAAATAAAGTACATGATTTCTGTCCAGAACCAGAAATCATGTACACCGAGATAGTCGTCTTTCCATTGGAAAACCCCTTGCCTATCGCGTTTCACCCGAATTTTGCTCTAAACGCACGCATACTACTTTATTTTCACGCACACTTCTTAAGGCTTTAGAGTAGCCTGCAGTTGCTCTCTGATCAATCGTATTCACAAACACTGTCTGTGAACATTTTATAAAAAAACGCTGTCAGATGGAATCAAGGGGCAAGAGAGGTAGAAGTTGACTATCTCTTTAATACTTCATCTCTGCCCAGAACATTTGCCTCAGTAATGCTACAGAAATCATGTACACCGAGATAGTCGTCTTTCCAGTGGAAAACCCCTTGACTATCGCGTTTCACCTCGATTTTGCTCTAAACGCACGCATATTACTTTATTTTCACGCATACTTCTTAACCCTTTAGAGCAGCCCCACTGTGTTGAAAAAGTTCAAGTAACGATCGAATTTTTAAATAAGAACTCTAATTCACCCCACGACTACGGTATCAGCAGTTTACCGGCTGTTCGCAAGATCTCACACGTATTCACATTCAGCTACTAGAGCCTTAGGACCGGCGTGATAGTTCGATATGTGCAAGTGTCGGACTAAACTCCTTGTGAATTGATGATCCTTCGGTAATTGCGATGGATGTTTGCACTCTTCAAGTATTTCCGCATGTTTTAACCTACCACCGACCTTCAATGTAAGTACACCATTCGACTCTTGAAGAAATGGTCTCAGCCAATTGATGGAACCTTTGAGACTAAGATTGCACTTCAATGAGTTGATTTCATCGTAAAACGATTCCATTTGAACAGCGTGAATAATCTGTAACAGAGCAAGGTGCAATTCGTTAGATGTTAAATGGTTGCTCATTTGATGTGACTGACATTTCCTTTTGGGAAAGCGAAACATCGACTTTAGTCGGCCAATTTGTCTCGGTTTCCTTTAGAAATCTTGAACCATAACCGAGTCTTTTCGGACATAAAGCAAATCTGGGAGTCAGTCATGAATTTATTTTTTCGTTTTTGTTTTATTTTATAATTCATTTTTCTTACATGCTAGACAAAAATAAATAAAACTAGCTTAACTAACTTATCAATCGTTCTTACATCTAACCTACTGACCCTATACGGGTACTCTAAGTTATGCTGAACTAAATTTAATTGTGCCTTTCGGCTTAGACTGTTTTTTTTTTTTATTTTATCTGAATGGACTTTCTGATTTGTTTGGCCAAGAAAACTGGTAAAAAACTTGGCATTATTTATCTATCGTAAACTAATTTAACCTAATATAAAAACTTATAAGCTAACTTAACTATGTCCGGTAACAGTACGGCACGTGCACCAGGGCGTATATGTTATGTATATGCCTAACATATAAAATTTATACGCCGTGGTGCACCTTTTTTTTTTTATTTATAAAATTTTTTTTTATATCTTTTTTTTTTTCTAAATTTTGCCCTAAGATCTGTTTAAGTTGGCCACTATGGTCAACTACTGCGTCATTTTGAAAATCCAGCGGCGGCGGGGGCTGGTTTTGCTGTAACCACCAGTAAAATTGCCGTTCTTTGGCAGACTCTCCTGTCTCGAGCAGAGATCGCTCTACTGAACCGGAGGAGATCCTCGTGAATGCGAGCGACATCCCGTTCGTATTGGAGTCGCCTGTCCACTGTTCGGCGGACGACGTGGAAGCTGACAGTACATCCATGTGGATCCTGTATTAGGCCAATTGTGTCGAGATAGAGAAACGCTTCAGGAGGAATAAAGCCGGTGAGGCGCACTCTCTCATGGTACATAACATTGGGGTAGTAAGCTCCAAAGATCAGACTGTTGGAAGAAGTCATAGCTCGTGCAATATGCGTTCTGATCAGTTTAATAATAAAATTATCTATCCTGTTCAAGTTTGCCTCGTTGTACAGGACCTAGTTAGGATAGAACTTCTTGTACTCAGACTCGGGTGTACGATATAACCGAAGACAAGTGCGAAGACATTGTCTCTCGAACAACCTCATCTTTTCCATCTGGGAAGGACTCACATTGAACCACAGTGGACAACCGTAGGCCATAACTGGCCGGATGAGGGCCATATAGCAAATTACCTTCACCCTGAAATCAAGTTGGCTGCTGTAAAACAACCCCCTTGCCACAGCAAAGGCCTTTTTATGATCTGTACACTAATAGATCGTCGGCATACGCAATTAAGTAGAGTAAGTAGAGTAGTAAGATCTGCAGAGAATATTGAGAACAAGATCGGCGAACCAACAGCTCCCTGTTGCAGACCATTTTTGATGTCAAAGACCATGGTAGAAGTTGCGTCGCCACTTTTCACGACGAACTTTCTGCCTATTATCATGTCATAGATCGTGTATATCAATGGTTTAATTATGCCGAGCCTGACTAGCTTGAGGAAGAGACCCTCTAACCAAACGGTGTCGAACGCTTTCTCCAAGTCAATCAGACATGCACCGGTGCATTGTTTTTTATCTTTGTTCCACTGAATGTCGGATATCAGTTTGGACGCGGCATGTATAGTTTCATGCCCCGCCCTGAATCCGAACTGGTTGTCCGGTATGATCTTATTTTCCTCAACCCATTGTTTCAGAACTCGAATGACTATCTTTTCAAAGACCTTGCTTATGCAAGGAAGAAGACTGATCGACCGAAGACTTGTCGGGATAAATTTGTCTTTGTCCCGTTTAGGGATTGGTTGCACTACAGCTGTTTTCCAGTGTGCCAGGTAATAAGCATTATTCAGCGCATTATTGAACAGTGTTGTGTAAATCTGCACGGCTTCGGGGGGAAGATAGCTAAGCACAATATTTGGTATACCATCGATACCCACCGACTTTTTCTTCTTCAGCGAGTTAAAGATACCCTGAAGATCTTCTTGAGAAATCAAGATGTGATTTCCATCATTGGCGACGGCATTATTTGCCATGTTATCGTCACTGAACCTGGTAAAACCAGGATTCTCAGATCGCCATTGACTTATCTCGTTTCGGAACTCGAAGTGGTTTAGCGAGGCGCTATGCTCCAGGTCATGATTCGGCCTACGAACCTCGTTGACCGTATACACTCGCTGAAACACAGCACCAATTGCTTTCACCTTCTCCTTGGGATCTTCAACCACGAAGAAGTCGTTGTCTAGCACTGCCCCATCTGGATCGATGCCAACTGAAGTCAGTAGTTGTTGGTTATTTGTCGTCCTGGGAAGTCTAACGGCCTGAATGTCGTTTTGATCTTTCCTCCGAAATATTTTATTTACTTGTGGGAACATACCCGGGTTGTTAGAACGTACAGCCCGGATCTTATTGCCCCAGTGCAAGCTTATGGCCAAACTATAATTGATACGTATTAACTGTTGGAGGTTCTTGATCTCCGATTTCAATGCCCTGACTTCTGCGTTTTGTGGGTCTGTAAACCGCCTGTACAAGAGTTTGTGTCTTGACAGCAGCCTACTTTTGTTCTCGTGAAGTGCATCGATGGTAGCATTTCGATAAACATCGCTGTCATCGATTTGTACTACCTTCGGAATAGTCTTGTCCATGGTACGTTTAATTACGTCGTCCATTTGTATGAGGTACCTGTCAACCTCTTCGTTCGTTAGGTTTCTGTTTGATGGAGGATTGATCCCACTCGAACGTAGTTCTGTGGATAACGTCCTGGAGAAGCGAGGCCAGCGCGTCTTATTGTAATTATAAGGATTCCTCTAGACATACACCTCCAGTTCTTCCACCTCGTTCGGGAGCTGAATAGCCGCGAAGAGTCCGCAGTGATCACTCTCGTACTCAATCGCAGTTAAACAGTTCCGCGTGCGTCTTTCCACGTTAAGTATCGTCAGTCGTCTGTCGATCAGCAACAGATCCAGATAGGACCCGGATCTGGGGTACGATGGCTTATCAGTTGCAAGCAAATCTAGCTTGAACTCAATATTGTGCTCTGCCAACCAGTTATACAGTGGGGTTCCCCTGTCGTTATGCACTCTATTGCCCCATTCTCTGTGCTTGGAGTTCAAAGCCTCAGCAATGATATAATAGTTTTCCTCCGAGTTCAGTCGAAGGCTGGTGAAAAGAGTATCGAGCTCTGAAATGAAATTGGGATTGAGTGCAGGATTGTCAGCTGCGTAGATCGCGATCACATATAACCGCTTTCCACCCTTTAGAGGAATGCGTGCAATACACGTTTCTAGCACTTGAAATTTTCACACTTTGCTACTATACATGACCTTATGACAAAGGCCTTTTTTGATTAAGTGAGCAAACCCGCCCCCTCGCAAAAATTGGGGCCGGTCTCTTCTCTCTGGTTCAGCTTAGTTTCGCTGGCCATCAGCACGTCTGGATTGTGAGCTTGCATAAGGTTGCCGAGCGTTAATTTGTTCTGTCCTAATCAGTGAATTCACATTCACTGCTAGGATCTTAAGGTTACTAGCTGCATGCGCAGCCATCAATCCGATGATGCGTTTGGCATGGCAAACACCGTCGAGTAGATCAATTCTACTCGCTCTGCTTGCTCCTGCAACCGTTTTTCGAGCTGAGCGATCTGCCCCTGGATAGAGAGCAGTACCGTCATCATATCCAGATTCGCTTCAGGTAGCTTTGTCACTGGGACTGGGGGCCACCTTCGGCACTGTCTGTTGTACCGGTCGCCTTCCTGATGCCATTTGGGCGTAGGAGACGGCCGGATTAACAGTGGTAGCTGGAGCACGGGCCACTGGCCTTGCATCTACCGTTTGTGTTTTCCTTTTGGCCTCTATACTTTTCCTGATTTGTTGAACTTTAGGACATCCCCGATAGTTAGCAGGGTGCCCGTTGGTCTTGCAGAGTACGCATGAGCATAGCCCTGTCCTCGACTTTTTCCGTCCCTAGGGGGCATTCCTCATGCATGTGGGTTTTTACGCATTTGACGCAGCGAGACTCCATGTTGCAGTTCGCCGCGGCATGCCCAAACCTCTGACAGCGTGGACATTGGAGTATGTGCTTCGTCTTTGTTAATGTATCCCAATTAACAGAAATGGAGCCGAAACGAGTCATTCGCTTTAGGCTCTCTATGCTACTGTCTGGGGTGACCTGAACAAGGAAGAACGGGAGTTTCCTGTTCTCCCTTCATCTACCGCAGTGTTAAAGGGCTTAACTTCAACGAACGTGACATCGTCTCCAGTCCGAAGGCATTGATCGGAGGGCATCTCTCTTTTTTGTCTGCTGCTGGTTGCTGTTGCTTACGCTGTTGTTGCTTCTGCTGTGGCTGCTTCTGTTGTTGTTGCTGCTGTTTCTGCTTCCGTTGTTGTTGTTGTTTGTTGTTGTTGTTGTTGTTGTTGTTGCTGCTGTTATTGTTGCTGCTGCTGTTGTTGCTGCGGATTCTGCTTCTGCTGATGTTGTTGCGCAGCCTCTTTGGCTTCTCTCCTTGCCTTTAGCTTTTGTTGGAGGGCCTGGATGTGAGCATCCAGCTCCTCTCTCTCCCTCTGGATCTTTGCTAGTTGCTTCCTGTCCTCCTCCTCTTCGTCATCCGATTCGGATGACATTAAGGCACTGTATGAGTTCCCTCTATCTCCGAAGGAAAATCTACCCTCGCCCTCGGCCGACTCATACAGAACGTCGTCGAGGGCTTTGCATTTCTGCGCTTCTTCTCCTTGTTGTTGTGCGTCTGCTTGTGTTATTGTTGTTGCTGCACTTTCTGCTGCTGCTGCTGTTGTTGCTGCAGTTTCTGCTGCCGTTGTTGTTTGTGCTAGTACTTGCCCAGCTGCACGATCACCTGATGCGACAGTGGATCGGCGTTTGACAACAGTTGGCTGTTGCTGTAGTCTCCTTCTCCTCTTCTGTCGCATTTCAGGCTGGGTTTCTTGGTGGCCTTATGTGCTAGCCGCCGGTACCACTTTGTTGTCCGTTTTAGAGAGCGCGGACCGCTCAATTTCCTCCTTCATGCAGATTGTTAAAATTGTTGCATTTGAGGAAAAAAAAAAAAGTTTCATTGATTTTATCGGGAATTGAACCCGGCACCGAGGGTCCACGGTCTAATACACTGCCACCCTGCCACCAGCTCTTAAGATTTTCTATAAGATTTTGTGAATTTGGACTGTTTTCCGCACTTTTTCACACTAAAGCCGAAACACGTCTGTACTCTCTGGAGTTCTGTGAACGACTGAGTCAGTCATGAATTGCTGCCATTCTATACCTAACGTGGGTAGTGGTGCGTCCCAGTCGATTTTCTCGATCCACAGTTTGATAGGGCTGAGTAAACCCAATGCATTGAATAGCGACGACGAAAGCGAAAGAATAGAACGTTTAGTGTACTTAGAGTACGATCTATTCGGATTATAGGAAAAGATGAAACGATCTTTGGTCGAATTCCACGTAATTCCTAACGTACTAGTAAGTCCTGATTAGCTCAGACTTATGGTCATTGTCTGGACAGCATTAGCTATATTGCGATGGTTACTGTTCCATTTTGACAGCTCTAGACCAGCTGTTTTTAGAATTTTTGTGACTTCCTCCAGTTTTGTAACCAAAGTTTCAAGGCAATCATCTCCTGCAATAAAATCATCCACGTAGAATTCATGTTCCAATGCATAGGAACCTAATGATGACGATGTTCTATATTTTTCAGCTAAAGACATTAAACTACGAATAGCTAAGAAGGGAGCCGAAGTTGTGCCATACGTTACTGTGTTGAGTTGGTATGTTTGAATGGGTGATGTTTTCTCTTTTCTCCATAGAATATACTGGAACCTTCGGTGATCAGGATGGATAAGAAACTGACGATACATTTTTACGATGTCTGCAGTTAGCACGAAAGTATTTAGGCGAAAACGAAGCAAAATGGTTAATATATCTGGTTAAATGGTTGGACCAACCATGAGAATATCATTCAATGAACTTTGTGTAGAAGTGCGGCAAGATGCATTAAATACAACTCTTAGTTTAGTTAAAGCACTACTCGGTTTCAAAACATAATGATGAGGGAGGTAGTAATGCGATTCTTTCAAATTTGGTTCCTTGACCAGTCCATCTGGAAAAATGACATACTGACGCTTCAACAATTCATTCTTTGACAACCTACGCTCAAGTGCTAAGAATCGACTAAAGGCTATATCGTAAGATGCTCCCAAGCGATGTGGTTACCTTTTGAATGGTAGTTTCACTATGAGTTGGCCGTCTCAACATTGTTTTTGAAATGTTCGTCACACTCCATTTGTTCCTCTGTCCATTGTAGGCATTTCACTGGAACTTCCTCCAATTCCCAAAAACGTTGAACATAGCGATCAAGCAAATCTTCCGTTGTGGACATGCCACAAGATCTTTTGTCTACAGATGATGATGTTTTGTATCTGCCTAACGACGTCTTTTGGAGAGAAGGGAGACATTCTCCTAATTTGATTTGTCCCACCTTCAGCAACTCGAAAAATTATTCCGCTCTTAACAATAAATCGATTGGTGCAGGTTGATAGAAGTGCTCATCCGCTAACTCTATATTTTGAGTAAGATTCCAATTTGTAATTGAACTAAATTCTGGTTGATACCCAGTGATGGATGGATGGAGTAACTAAAAACTCCAACGACAATTCAATGTTGTTGCATCTCGATCGAATCGTAGTTTGTGTTTGGCACGTGATTTTAGTTTCGGTTACCCCTATGCCCATAATGTCGACATTTTTGTGTTTCATTTGTAAGTGAAGAGCCCTAGCAAACCCATCATTGATCAAATTTACTTGTGACCCCGAATCTAATAAAACTCCGTTGCTAACATCACTGTTGCTAAGATGACTTGTGGTGAAGGTCCGACATCATTTTCCATTACAGTGTGAACTGCAGCAGAAGTTGATGGCTCCCCACTTCTGGAAGTATCTCCTTGGTGAGTGCGATGAAGTAAACTGTGATGGGTAGTCGGCAACTCTTGCACCTAAATGTCGAGGGACACTTAGACACGCTGTGGCCCTTTCCAATACAGTTTAAACAGAGTCCAAGTTTTTTATTACCGTAAATTCCGAATTGTTCGAAGTTGGAACAACTTGCTATAGAGTGATTAAAATCTACACAAAATACACAACGTCTTTGCGTCGCTCCCAGTGTATACTATACTTGTTGGACGATTTTTGCCCATGATCAGATTTCAGTTGTTTGCTGTCACGCGCCTCCAGAAATTGACAACGTTTGCTTAAGACTGATGCACAATCTGTCCAATGTGGAAGTTTTTTGTAGTCCTGATATTCATCCCACTTGCATTGAGTATCCGAATTTACCTTAAACATAGCAATGTATATCACCATTGCATTGCATATACTTTCAAAACATCCTATTGATTGAAGCGAATTAAAAATGGCGAATATCTCATCAATAAGAGTTTGTAATTCAACCGCGGAACCCTTTGCAACCATTGGCAACTCAAATAATTCCTTAATGTATTGAGTGAATATTAAACAATCGATATCGTAACGCTCTTTGAGCCTAGCAAGTGCCTTTGGATAATTTTACTGTGTTACCTGAAAGGCCTGTAATGTGCTTATAGCTTGATCGCTTAAACAATTCAGCAGATGATTGAATTTCTGAATATTCGTTAAATTGGGTTCATTGTCGACAAGATTTGTGAATGAATTTATGAAATTCTTTTATTCAGAGTATTTTCCGTTGAATTTCGGTAACTTGAGATTTGGTAAATTATGCGATGGTTGTGAAACAGCAAAACTTGTTTCCGCTGAACTATACAAATCTTCCAATTCTCCACGACTGTTATCAGACGGTGATAATCGTTCGATGTGACTCTGGTAAGCGGGCAATTGTTTAAAATAGGATTCTAGAATTCCTTAACGACATTCTATTTCAGTAGGCGAAATAGGCGAAAGCGAATCTGCGTGTGATTCCACTAGATTTTTAATACCTCCTGTGTTTGAACGCATTTGCTTCAATTGGTTCGTTTTCAATATTGAAACCAGTTGCTAATGCCGAATGAAATCGCAAATGTCACTTAAAATGATTGTGATGCTATTGTGAATGGAACTATGTCAAATCAACGAATGTGAATAGAATCCACACGATGCTACAATAGTTTCGAATTCAATTCCAATTCTAACGACAATGATATCTCAAACATTCGATCCCACCGGACAAAGAATTTGAGAGGAGAGTGGTTTTTACGTCTCAATTGTTAACGGAGGAGGAAAAAAGAAAACATACAGATATATGGAATGGCAGACTGACGCTGTACCGAGTACATCTGCTAAGGCTATTAGAGAAGGACAGCAAGAATCATCAATAGACACGCTAACTGTTGATAGCGGCATCCCTCCGGTTAACAGTACTGGGTTAGTTTACTGTAATATACAACAGGGATTTGTCCGGAATTCGGATTTCTTAATAGCAGGTCAAGAAACTGCAAGAGGATTTGTCAACGACATAATGCAAGACAATAAAAACTCGATTCAGAGTGGAAAAGGTGCAAAAAATCGTCAATTAGAAGACTCTCATCTGCACAAAATGCCTACAATAACGGTAAGTCTGTAGAGACAGCCCTCCACTCACTGATAGGCACCATTCATAAATGTCTCTAGTTTAAAGAATACACACATGTGACATTTCTCGACATCGAAGGTGCGTTCAACCATATCGAACCAAAAGCAGTTTCACTTGCGCTGAACAACCTCGGGATCGGAAAGTCCATAGTGGCTTTCATTCATCAGCTACTCACCAGCAGGGTAATACACTCTCACATGGGAGATGCTAAGATCCATAGAGGAGTTAATAGGGGCACCCCACAAAGAGGTGTACTCTCTCCCCGTCCTTGGAACATAGCGGTAAATGAGCTGCTATTAATACTGGAAGAGGCAGAATGCAAAGGCATTGCCAATGACAAGATTACCATAGCGGCATCTGGCAAATTCGTCTCTACTCTTAGAGACATAATGCAGAATGCCTTCGACAAAATCCCTCAGTTTGACCCCCTATTCTTGTGTGGCACTATATTACCGCTAACTGCCAGTGCGAAATTTCTGGGTCTCACGATAGATAACAAGCTAAACAGGAAACTCAACATCCAGGAAAGGGTCAAGAAAGCCTCTTCTGCCCTTTTTAGCTGCAAAAAAGCCATTGGATGCAAATGGGGCTTACAACCACGCATCGCTCACTGGATTTTCATCTCGATTGTCAGACCGACAATTCTGCATGGAGTCTCAGTTTGGTGGACAGCACTAAACAAAGCTATCAACCGCAAGGCACTCAATCGAGTACAAAGACTGCCCTGCATGTACATCAGCGGAGCACTGAGAAGTACTCCGTCAGACGCACTCCTCCACCTTCCACCACTGGAATTATTCGGAAAACAAATAGCAGTCACCACAGCCTTGAGACTCAAAACACACCGACTGTGGTCCGAACTCAACATGGACCACTCAACCATTTTCAAGGAATTCAACTTCCTTCCTACACTGACCGCCTAATACCCCAAGCTACCTTCGAGAAAAAAATATTTCTATCAGCATTCCCTCCAGATCGGACTGGATGTCTGATAGGCAGACGTTGGATGATCTTCTGAGTATTTTTGAGTCTGGGTGCTCCAGTGTAATGTACAAAAACCTCCGACAAAAAAAAGGACTACTCCGGAGAATGCCAGGTATCCGCATGCTCGCGTTATCGACTGGACAATTTAATGGGCCTGAAGGGATTTGGAAGGTGGGAGAGTTGGGGTATTGATTATCACTGAGTTTCCAGTGAGGACCGGGAGAATGACCGGTACAGAAAGCACCACTTCCTAGCCGCTGCCGTTCTCAACCCCAGAACCGCGTCAAGGTGGATTATCATCTCTGCGGTTTAGAGATGAATGATGTTTCTGATCCGTATCAAGTAGTGTGGTGTGACAACCTTCACGCGAGTTATAATTATTAACGAAAAGAAAAGAAAACAATACCGCGTTTTGTGTCGTCTGGATTAAGACTGGCAATTTTCTTTATTTAAACATATTGCTTAATACTAAAAAATGTATAGGATCAACGCATTCCCTTTCCGATGGCCTTCAGACTGCACCATTGACACCGGAATGCAATTGATAGCTTTGTTACTTGTTGCGACGCAACACAAATGTGCCGTCAGCAAGTTTGCTGACCTGCAATTGTGTAACTTCAGCCCTCTTTGACAAAGAGTTCTCCTGAATTCCATCATTAATTGCTTTTATTTCTACGTTGTTTTTTTTTTTATTATTTTTACATATTATTACAACTGTCGCTACTACCACAAGTATGACAATTAAAAGACTAGAGCTTATTATATAGTGACAATTCTTATGATACTTAAGTTGTTCAAAATGTTTTAAATTTTGAATGTCAAAAATATTTAACATATTCGAAAGGTTAATTTTTTCATATATTTTCATATTTTAATTATCTTCCTATGCAAAATTTTGGATAAACTCTATATTATAATTAGACATTATGACATTTAGGACTTTAATTGAACAATTATTAACATTTACAATTAAGTTTCCACTTAAAGTAATATTTCTATCATCATCACATTCGTACACATCGAAAATGACATTTCGCTCAAAGGGTAGAAGTAGTCGCCTTCTATATTGACTATCAAATATTCTGATGATGGTACAATAAAAGCAAAATTGTTTCCTCGCCAAGCTGGTACCGAAAGAAGTTTATACATCTTGAATTTTTCATTATACAAAAGTGGCAGCGTTACTTCGATGATGACATTGTTTTCCGTTACTCGTGCTTCTTGGTATATTGTTGTTTTCGCTTATATGTTGACCAGATATAATACTTATGGTCAGTGCTAATATGCACATCCAAAGAAGTGGCTTAAAACTCATTCTTCCCAATAAAATGGCAGGTTTATTTTTTGGTTCTGAAGAGCTTGTTTTGGCTATCGGTTCGGCATTGTCTTTTATGGGGAGAGGACAGAGTTTTATTACTGGTCGTTTTGCAAGTCTTTTGTTGCAATAAACAGTGACTGCACGTACTTGTCCATCTATTCCAGGATGTATTTCTGTGACCTTTCCAATGTTCCATTTAGTAGGGGGTAAGCGTTCAGCTTAAGTAATACTATATCCCCAATGGCGACATTCCTTTCTCTTTGCTTCCATTTACCTCGGTGTTGTAACTGCGTTAGATATTCTGAAGACCAAGTCTGCCATCGGGATCGATACGTTTTAACTTGATCTAGTCGGCGATACGGGCTGTAGCGTTACCCATATTATATTATTATATGTATATTATATTATATATTATATTATATTATATTATATTATATTATATTATATTATATTATATTATATTATATTATATTATATTATATTATATTATATTATATTATATTATATTATATTATATTATATTATATTATATTATATTATATTATATTATATTATATTATATTATATTATATTATATTATATTATATTATATTATATTATATTATATTATATTATATTATATTATATTATATGTTGGTCAATGGATGTGAATTCAAACAAGCTTCAATTTGTATAGGAGTTGTTGTGAATTCTTCAAATGTAAGCGTAGTGTCACCAATAACTCGTTTTAAATTATATTTCATGGATTTTACCCCGGCTTCCCATAATCCTCCGAAGTGTGGCGCAGCTGGAGGGATGAAATTCCATTGTATACCATCCAAAAGTAATTTATCTGTTGTCGTGCAAGTAGCGACACCTGGTGGTCCCAAAAGACCTCCGGCCCCTCACAACTCAGCTGGGGTGGGTCCCCAAAACAAAACTCAAAACAATCTTCCCGAAGGAAGTGGGCGCCACGTCGTCTTTCGTCGGGAACGACGAAACCCACTTTATAAGTATGAATATCTATATATATATACCCCGCCCGGTATATACATATTTCTCCCTAAAAAATAGGGGAAAACCGATATGCGCTTCGGTTCTTGCGAACCTCAGCCCTCACGTCAATCCCTTGGGATTGACTTTCACCCAGCAAAAAATTTACTTGGGCTAGGTGGCCAACTGTCCCCACACAGAAGGAAACACACACAAACACAGAAACACACACGAGTAGAAGAAAAGGGTACCGGGCGACCCCGAATACCTCGCCAAAACCAATTCGCGGGGTACCGTATTGGTACCGAACTTACGGGACACACACAACCGCGAAGCGACCTTTGTGCCGCCAAACCGAATGTGGTTCTCGACCACGAAACTTATTTCCCGGCGAAACGGGACCTTTCGCGATGCACTTTGCCCCGTTCTGGACGCTACGCACTCGACATATATATATATATATTTTCGATTGACATCGTCTCCAGTCCGAAGGCATTGATCGGAGGGCATCTCTCTTTTTTGTCTGCTGCTGGTTGCTGTTGCTTACGCTGTTGTTGCTTCTGCTGTGGCTGCTTCTGTTGTTGTTGCTGCTGTTTCTGCTTCCGTTGTTGTTGTTGTTTGTTGTTGTTGTTGTTGTTGTTGTTGCTGCTGTTATTGTTGCTGCTGCTGTTGTTGCTGCGGATTCTGCTTCTGCTGATGTTGTTGCGCAGCCTCTTTGGCTTCTCTCCTTGCCTTTAGCTTTTGTTGGAGGGCCTGGATGTGAGCATCCAGCTCCTCTCTCTCCCTCTGGATCTTTGCTAGTTGCTTCCTGTCCTCCTCCTCTTCGTCATCCGATTCGGATGACATTAAGGCACTGTATGAGTTCCCTCTATCTCCGAAGGAAAATCTACCCTCGCCCTCGGCCGACTCATACAGAACGTCGTCGAGGGCTTTGCATTTCTGCGCTTCTTCTCCTTGTTGTTGTGCGTCTGCTTGTGTTATTGTTGTTGCTGCACTTTCTGCTGCTGCTGCTGTTGTTGCTGCAGTTTCTGCTGCCGTTGTTGTTTGTGCTAGTACTTGCCCAGCTGCACGATCACCTGATGCGACAGTGGATCGGCGTTTGACAACAGTTGGCTGTTGCTGTAGTCTCCTTCTCCTCTTCTGTCGCATTTCAGGCTGGGTTTCTTGGTGGCCTTATGTGCTAGCCGCCGGTACCACTTTGTTGTCCGTTTTAGAGAGCGCGGACCGCTCAATTTCCTCCTTCATGCAGATTGTTAAAATTGTTGCATTTGAGGAAAAAAAAAAAAGTTTCATTGATTTTATCGGGAATTGAACCCGGCACCGAGAGTCCACGGTCTAATACACTGCCACCCTGCCACCAGCTCTTAAGATTTTCTATAAGATTTTGTGAATTTGGACTGTTTTCCGCACTTTTTCACACTAAAGCCGAAACACGTCTGTACTCTCTGGAGTTCTGTGAACGACTGAGTCAGTCATGAATTGCTGCCATTCTATACCTAACGTGGGTAGTGGTGCGTCCCAGTCGATTTTCTCGATCCACAGTTTGATAGGGCTGAGTAAACCCAATGCATTGAATAGCGACGACGAAAGCGAAAGAATAGAACGTTTAGTGTACTTAGAGTACGATCTATTCGGATTATAGGAAAAGATGAAACGATCTTTGGTCGAATTCCACGTAATTCCTAACGTACTAGTAAGTCCTGATTAGCTCAGACTTATGGTCATTGTCTGGACAGCATTAGCTATATTGCGATGGTTACTGTTCCATTTTGACAGCTCTAGACCAGCTGTTTTTAGAATTTTTGTGACTTCCTCCAGTTTTGTAACCAAAGTTTCAAGGCAATCATCTCCTGCAATAAAATCATCCACGTAGAATTCATGTTCCAATGCATAGGAACCTAATGATGACGATGTTCTATATTTTTCAGCTAAAGACATTAAACTACGAATAGCTAAGAAGGGAGCCGAAGTTGTGCCATACGTTACTGTGTTGAGTTGGTATGTTTGAATGGGTGATGTTTTCTCTTTTCTCCATAGAATATACTGGAACCTTCGGTGATCAGGATGGATAAGAAACTGACGATACATTTTTACGATGTCTGCAGTTAGCACGAAAGTATTTAGGCGAAAACGAAGCAAAATGGTTAATATATCTGGTTAAATGGTTGGACCAACCATGAGAATATCATTCAATGAACTTTGTGTAGAAGTGCGGCAAGATGCATTAAATACAACTCTTAGTTTAGTTAAAGCACTACTCGGTTTCAAAACATAATGATGAGGGAGGTAGTAATGCGATTCTTTCAAATTTGGTTCCTTGACCAGTCCATCTGGAAAAATGACATACTGACGCTTCAACAATTCATTCTTTGACAACCTACGCTCAAGTGCTAAGAATCGACTAAAGGCTATATCGTAAGATGCTCCCAAGCGATGTGGTTACCTTTTGAATGGTAGTTTCACTATGAGTTGGCCGTCTCAACATTGTTTTTGAAATGTTCGTCACACTCCATTTGTTCCTCTGTCCATTGTAGGCATTTCACTGGAACTTCCTCCAATTCCCAAAAACGTTGAACATAGCGATCAAGCAAATCTTCCGTTGTGGACATGCCACAAGATCTTTTGTCTACAGATGATGATGTTTTGTATCTGCCTAACGACGTCTTTTGGAGAGAAGGGAGACATTCTCCTAATTTGATTTGTCCCACCTTCAGCAACTCGAAAAATTATTCCGCTCTTAACAATAAATCGATTGGTGCAGGTTGATAGAAGTGCTCATCCGCTAACTCTATATTTTGAGTAAGATTCCAATTTGTAATTGAACTAAATTCTGGTTGATACCCAGTGATGGATGGATGGAGTAACTAAAAACTCCAACGACAATTCAATGTTGTTGCATCTCGATCGAATCGTAGTTTGTGTTTGGCACGTGATTTTAGTTTCGGTTACCCCTATGCCCATAATGTCGACATTTTTGTGTTTCATTTGTAAGTGAAGAGCCCTAGCAAACCCATCATTGATCAAATTTACTTGTGACCCCGAATCTAATAAAACTCCGTTGCTAACATCACTGTTGCTAAGATGACTTGTGGTGAAGGTCCGACATCATTTTCCATTACAGTGTGAACTGCAGCAGAAGTTGATGGCTCCCCACTTCTGGAAGTATCTCCTTGGTGAGTGCGATGAAGTAAACTGTGATGGGGTAGTCGGCAACTCTTGCACCTAAATGTCGAGGGACACTTAGACACGCTGTGGCCCTTTCCAATACAGTTTAAACAGAGTCCAAGTTTTTTATTACCGTAAATTCCGAATTGTTCGAAGTTGGAACAACTTGCTATAGAGTGATTAAAATCTACACAAAATACACAACGTCTTTGCGTCGCTCCCAGTGTATACTATACTTGTTGGACGATTTTTGCCCATGATCAGATTTCAGTTGTTTGCTGTCACGCGCCTCCAGAAATTGACAACGTTTGCTTAAGACTGATGCACAATCTGTCCAATGTGGAAGTTTTTTGTAGTCCTGATATTCATCCCACTTGCATTGAGTATCCGAATTTACCTTAAACATAGCAATGTATATCACCATTGCATTGCATATACTTTCAAAACATCCTATTGATTGAAGCGAATTAAAAATGGCGAATATCTCATCAATAAGAGTTTGTAATTCAACCGCGGAACCCTTTGCAACCATTGGCAACTCAAATAATTCCTTAATGTATTGAGTGAATATTAAACAATCGATATCGTAACGCTCTTTGAGCCTAGCAAGTGCCTTTGGATAATTTTACTGTGTTACCTGAAAGGCCTGTAATGTGCTTATAGCTTGATCGCTTAAACAATTCAGCAGATGATTGAATTTCTGAATATTCGTTAAATTGGGTTCATTGTCGACAAGATTTGTGAATGAATTTATGAAATTCTTTTATTCAGAGTATTTTACGTTGAATTTCGGTAACTTGAGATTTGGTAAATTATGCGATGGTTGTGAAACAGCAAAACTTGTTTCCGCTGAACTATACAAATCTTCCAATTCTCCACGACTGTTATCAGACGGTGATAATCGTTCGATGTGACTCTGGTAAGCGGGCAATTGTTTAAAATAGGATTCTAGAATTCCTTAACGACATTCTATTTCAGTAGGCGAAATAGGCGAAAGCGAATCTGCGTGTGATTCCACTAGATTTTTAATACCTCCTGTGTTTGAACGCATTTGCTTCAATTGGTTCGTTTTCAATATTGAAACCAGTTGCTAATGCCGAATGAAATCGCAAATGTCACTTAAAATGATTGTGATGCTATTGTGAATGGAACTATGTCAAAGCAACGAATGTGAATAGAATCCACACGATGCTACAATAGTTTCGAATTCAATTCCAATTCTAACGACAATGATATCTCAAACATTCGATCCCACCGGACAAAGAATTTGAGAGGAGAGTGGTTTTTACGTCTCAATTGTTAACGGAGGAGGAAAAAAGAAAACATACAGATATATGGAATGGCAGACTGACGCTGTACCGAGTACATCTGCTAAGGCTATTAGAGAAGGACAGCAAGAATCATCAATAGACACGCTAACTGTTGATAGCGGCATCCCTCCGGTTAACAGTACTGGGTTAGTTTACTGTAATATACAACAGGGATTTGTCCGGAATTCGGATTTCTTAATAGCAGGTCAAGAAACTGCAAGAGGATTTGTCAACGACATAATGCAAGACAATAAAAACTCGATTCAGAGTGGAAAAGGTGCAAAAAATCGTCAATTAGAAGACTCTCATCTGCACAAAATGCCTACAATAACGGTAAGTCTGTAGAGACAGCCCTCCACTCACTGATAGGCACCATTCATAAATGTCTCTAGTTTAAAGAATACACACATGTGACATTTCTCGACATCGAAGGTGCGTTCAACCATATCGAACCAAAAGCAGTTTCACTTGCGCTGAACAACCTCGGGATCGGAAAGTCCATAGTGGCTTTCATTCATCAGCTACTCACCAGCAGGGTAATACACTCTCACATGGGAGATGCTAAGATCCATAGAGGAGTTAATAGGGGCACCCCACAAAGAGGTGTACTCTCTCCCCGTCCTTGGAACATAGCGGTAAATGAGCTGCTATTAATACTGGAAGAGGCAGAATGCAAAGGCATTGCCAATGACAAGATTACCATAGCGGCATCTGGCAAATTCGTCTCTACTCTTAGAGACATAATGCAGAATGCCTTCGACAAAATCCCTCAGTTTGACCCCCTATTCTTGTGTGGCACTATATTACCGCTAACTGCCAGTGCGAAATTTCTGGGTCTCACGATAGATAACAAGCTAAACAGGAAACTCAACATCCAGGAAAGGGTCAAGAAAGCCTCTTCTGCCCTTTTTAGCTGCAAAAAAGCCATTGGATGCAAATGGGGCTTACAACCACGCATCGCTCACTGGATTTTCATCTCGATTGTCAGACCGACAATTCTGCAGGGAGTCTCAGTTTGGTGGACAGCACTAAACAAAGCTATCAACCGCAAGGCACTCAATCGAGTACAAAGACTGCCCTGCATGTACATCAGCGGAGCACTGAGAAGTACTCCGTCAGACGCACTCCTCCACCTTCCACCACTGGAATTATTCGGAAAACAAATAGCAGTCACCACAGCCTTGAGACTCAAAACACACCGACTGTGGTCCGAACTCAACATGGACCACTCAACCATTTTCAAGGAATTCAACTTCCTTCCTACACTGACCGCCTAATACCCCAAGCTACCTTCGAGAAAAAAATATTTCTATCAGCATTCCCTCCAGATCGGACTGGATGTCTGATAGGCAGACGTTGGATGATCTTCTGAGTATTTTTGAGTCTGGGTGCTCCAGTGTAATGTACAAAAACCTCCGACAAAAAAAAGGACTACTCCGGAGAATGCCAGGTATCCGCATGCTCGCGTTATCGACTGGACAATTTAATGGGCCTGAAGGGATTTGGAAGGTGGGAGAGTTGGGGTATTGATTATCACTGAGTTTCCAGTGAGGACCGGGAGAATGACCGGTACAGAAAGCACCACTTCCTAGCCGCTGCCGTTCTCAACCCCAGAACCGCGTCAAGGTGGATTATCATCTCTGCGGTTTAGAGATGAATGATGTTTCTGATCCGTATCAAGTAGTGTGGTGTGACAACCTTCACGCGAGTTATAATTATTAACGAAAAGAAAAGAAAACAATACCGCGTTTTGTGTCGT
The DNA here is from genome assembly GCA_907269125.1 of Eristalis pertinax. Classification (NCBI taxonomy): domain Eukaryota; kingdom Metazoa; phylum Arthropoda; class Insecta; order Diptera; family Syrphidae; genus Eristalis; species Eristalis pertinax. Next base: position 20,442,109 of record OU026148.1, read on the forward strand.
CTGGATTAAGACTGGCAATTTTCTTTATTTAAACATATTGCTTAATACTAAAAAATGTATAGGGTCAACGCATTCCCTTTCCGATGGCCTTCAGACTGCACCATTGACACCGGAATGCAATTGATACCTTTGTTACTTGTTGCGACGCAACACAAATGTGCCGTCAGCAAGTTTGCTGACCTGCAATTGTGTAACTTCAGCCCTCTTTGACAAAGAGTTCTCCTGAATTCCATCATTAATTGCTTTTATTTCTACGTTGTTTTTTTTTTTATTATTTTTACATATTATTACAACTGTCGCTACTACCACAAGTATGACAATTAAAAGACTAGAGCTTATTATATAGTGACAATTCTTATGATACTTAAGTTGTTCAAAATGTTTTAAATTTTGAATGTCAAAAATATTTAACATATTCGAAAGGTTAATTTTTTCATATATTTTCATATTTTAATTATCTTCCTATGCAAAATTTTGGATAAACTCTATATTATAATTAGACATTATGACATTTAGGACTTTAATTGAACAATTATTAACATTTACAATTAAGTTTCCACTTAAAGTAATATTTCTATCATCATCACATTCGTACACATCGAAAATGACATTTCGCTCAAAGGGTAGAAGTAGTCGCCTTCTATATTGACTATCAAATATTCTGATGATGGTACAATAAAAGCAAAATTGTTTCCTCGCCAAGCTGGTACCGAAAGAAGTTTATACATCTTGAATTTTTCATTATACAAAAGTGGCAGCGTTACTTCGATGATGACATTGTTTTCCGTTACTCGTGCTTCTTGGTATATTGTTGTTTTCGCTTATATGTTGACCAGATATAATACTTATGGTCAGTGCTAATATGCACATCCAAAGAAGTGGCTTAAAACTCATTCTTCCCAATAAAATGGCAGGTTTATTTTTTGGTTCTGAAGAGCTTGTTTTGGCTATCGGTTCGGCATTGTCTTTTATGGGGAGAGGACAGAGTTTTATTACTGGTCGTTTTGCAAGTCTTTTGTTGCAATAAACAGTGACTGCACGTACTTGTCCATCTATTCCAGGATGTATTTCTGTGACCTTTCCAATGTTCCATTTAGTAGGGGGTAAGCGTTCAGCTTAAGTAATACTATATCCCCAATGGCGACATTCCTTTCTCTTTGCTTCCATTTACCTCGGTGTTGTAACTGCGTTAGATATTCTGAAGACCAAGTCTGCCATCGGGATCGATACGTTTTAACTTGATCTAGTCGGCGATACGGGCTGTAGCGTTACCCATATTATATTATTATATGTATATTATATTATATATTATATTATATTATATTATATTATATTATATTATATTTATTATATTATATTATATTATATTATATTATATTATATTATATTATATTATATTATATTATATTATATTATATTATATTATATTATATTATATTATATTATATTATATTATATTATATTATATTATATTATATTATATTATATTATATTATATTATATTATATTATATTATATTATATTATATTATATTATATTATATTATATTATATTATATTATATTATATTATATTATATTATATTATATTATATTATATTATATTATATTATATTATATTATATTATATTATATTATATTATATTATATTATATTATATTATATTATATTATATTATATGTTGGTCAATGGATGTGAATTCAAACAAGCTTCAATTTGTATAGGAGTTGTTGTGAATTCTTCAAATGTAAGCGTAGTGTCACCAATAACTCGTTTTAAATTATATTTCATGGATTTTACCCCGGCTTCCCATAATCCTCCGAAGTGTGGCGCAGCTGGAGGGATGAAATTCCATTGTATACCATCCAAAAGTAATTTATCTGTTGTCGTGCAAGTAGCGACACCTGGTGGTCCCAAAAGACCTCCGGCCCCTCACAACTCAGCTGGGGTGGGTCCCCAAAACAAAACTCAAAACAATCTTCCCGAAGGAAGTGGGCGCCACGTCGTCTTTCGTCGGGAACGACGAAACCCACTTTATAAGTATGAATATCTATATATATATACCCCGCCCGGTATATACATATTTCTCCCTAAAAAATAGGGGAAAACCGATATGCGCTTCGGTTCTTGCGAACCTCAGCCCTCACGTCAATCCCTTGGGATTGACTTTCACCCAGCAAAAAATTTACTTGGGCTAGGTGGCCAACTGTCCCCACACAGAAGGAAACACACACAAACACAGAAACACACACGAGTAGAAGAAAAGGGTACCGGGCGACCCCGAATACCTCGCCAAAACCAATTCGCGGGGTACCGTATTGGTACCGAACTTACGGGACACACACAACCGCGAAGCGACCTTTGTGCCGCCAAACCGAATGTGGTTCTCGACCACGAAACTTATTTCCCGGCGAAACGGGACCTTTCGCGATGCACTTTGCCCCGTTCTGGACGCTACGCACTCGACATATGTATATATATATTTTCGATTGGGGCTCCCACGGAGTCTCCCCAATCGCCACTTTCACAAAAATAAAACCAAATGAAAGTGCACTGCACTACGCACATATATATATTTCCTTCAATATATATATATGCGTAATCCTATGCACACCCAAAAAAATTTAGCACCAAAACCAAAAAAATCCCACAAAGTGTACTTATCCGTTTATATGTTTGTATGTCGGTATTTTTGTTCGTCCACCGGTGTCCTCTGTCTTCCCCGTTGTCCTCGTCTTCTCACCCTTCTGCGTTCCTTTCGTCTTTTTTTCTCCCTCTTTTTTTTCTTCTTTTTTTTTTTGTTATTCGGCCTCTGGCCGGCTCTATCTTTTTTTCTTCTTTTTTTTTTTTATTTTCAAAATCCTTCAAAAAAACCCGCGGTCAAACTCTTGAGACAGCGTGTCTCTGACTCGGTCAGTCTAAGAATGACCCGAATTCCCCACAGCTGATCATGGGCAAATTATGCCACCCACACACATTCCATGCATTCATTACAATGGTGACGTCATATACTGAACATATGATGGTCAGTGTTATTCCTTTGTATGTTATTATTTTTGTATGCCGTATTATTGTATGTATTATCTTGTGTATTATGTGCGTTTGTATGTTTATATTTATGTTGTGATCGATGTTATTGTTGTATTATAAGTGTTATACGTTTATCGTTTTGTATGTTATTATTCGCTCATCCATATGTATGTAGGTTTTCGGGTAATTTTTTGCTATTCGTGGTCTACTCTCAGGGGTTAGACGGCGACTCCGGAGAATTATGAGGATCCCAGGGTTCTGATGTAAATCAATGTATTGCTGCTATTTCAACTATTCCGGATAAGTAACCCTTTGGAGTCGCGATCCCTACGATCGCGAAAGATCCCGAGCAGACAATTTCAATCAGGGGAAGCGCTATTTGGCGAGGTGTTCGACGTTTCCCTTTACCTCACATGAGGATTGAAGAAGACGAAACAGAAGATATTTTGTTGCGTGAAATATGCACGCAACACTGTCACTTGAGATTCGATCTGCTTGTTAGCTCCTACGAATGTTGTTCTACAGTCACTATAGAAATTGGAGCTTCTGGACACAAATATTCTAACAGCTGCCAGAAATGCTTCTGACGTAAGATCGCTAACAAGTTCAATTGCCTTGGTTGCCAAACAAACGAATACTGCCACATAGCCCTTTGTAGACCGAATTCCTCCGCCTTTTGATACTCGTACTTGTAAGGGCCTCGCATAGTCCACTCCGGTGTGAGTAAATGGCCTCGATGGTGATACTCTTGCCGATGGTAACATTCCCACTATCTGATGCCTTGCTGATATGTTGAATATTTGACATCTAACACAGTTATGTACTATTTTTCGCACCAACCGTTTTGCATGGGGAATCCAATATGATTGCCTTATTGTCGCCAAAGTGAGTTTAAGTCCCCCATGACGTGACGTGAAATTTCGGAAAGTGTGACTCGTTTGGTTGATGGATGGTCAATCTTCATATGCTTCAAATGCTTTACTTTGAAGTGAAATGTGTCAGATGATGGGTTCCAATTGATTCCTAGTGTTTTTATGGTGTCTTCTTTATTAAAGTTAATGACAGATTGGCAATGAGCTCCCGAAATCATATCAAGCATATCCTTATGGTTTGCTGCCCATTTTCGGTGATGAAAACCACAGCCTTTCAATAACTTTATAAGAAGTTGTTGTTGTGCGTCCTGGCATTCGTCTAAGGAGTCCCCTCCAGACATAAGGTCGTCTACGTAGAAATCCTTTCTGATGATCTCTGCGGCAATTGGATAGTTTTGTTGCTCATCAGATGCTAACTGGTGAAGTGTTTTAACGGCTAAGTATGGCGCTGAAGCTGTCCCATACGTCACAGTGGTAAGCTTATAATCTTTTATTTCTTCACTTCTTGAATTTCTCCAGACTATTCGTTGAAAGTTTTGATGTTTCTTATTTATTTTAATTTGACGGTACATTTTTTCGATGTCCGCTGTATATACGTACTGATGTTTTCGCCAACGATTGTGGTTAGATCATCCTGTAGCCTTGGGCCCATAAGCATTAGTTGGTTAAGACTGATTCCGGTTGATGTTTTAGATGATGCATCGAACACCAAACGTAATTTTGTGGTAGTACTGTCAGGCTTAAATACTGGGTGATGTGGCATATAGTATGATTATTCTACTTGCTTATCACTGGAAGAAATTTCAACCATGTGGCCCAGATGTATGAATTCGTTTATGAATTTCGTGTATTGAAGTGGCAAATTACTGTCTGTTTTGAATCTTTTTTTAAATGCAATAGTCTTGCAACCGCTCTATCTCGTGAAGCTCCGAGGTTGTATCTCTGTTGCAATTGATTATTGAATGTGATATCAACACTGTATCTGCCTTCAGCATCTCGAAAATGGGTTTCTTCGTAAATTTGTTCACAGTCCAGTTCTTTCTGTGTTGATAGGCTGGATTCTGGAATTTCTTCTTGTTCCCAGAATTGTTTAAACTAGTTTTCCAAAGTTGTTTGCGCAACCATTCCAATAATTTGTAGGTTTGCACTCTTAAGAGACGTTCTTCCTGTGATAAACCATCCAAAATGTGACCTTTGTGCTATAGGAGAACCCTTAGGGCCCCTCTTTATACCATTATGTATGATATCTCCGTAAACATCTGCTCCAAGAATCATGTCAATAGAACCGAGTATGTAAAACGTTGGATCGGCCAGCAAAAGTCGTTTCATCTCACTAGGAACTCCACTGAAGTCATTCTTGTCCGGCGTCAATCTGGTGAGAGTTGGTAACACAAGTGCGGGAACCAGCAATTTGAAATATGAATTGAATCTTTTTTCTAGTATCAATTCTACTTTGCTGCGAGCGGTACCAGCATTAGTAGCTCCTAACCCGCTAATCTCAGTGATTGTTTTTTCCTTCGGTAACCGCAATGATTGGGCTGCTTCTTCAGTTATAAGGGTACCCTGGGATCCTGGGTCAATTAGGGCTCTTAGTTCTCTACGATGACCATCCTTGTTGGACGCCATGACAATTGCTGTGGCAAGGAATACACTTTGGTTCTGATGTCCATAATTAGATTGTAATCCTTGTACTTGAGTTTGATCGGGTTGTCTTCTACTAGTGAAAATATTTTGGTGGAGTAGAGTATGGTGTTTTCTATTGCACTGCTTGCATGTTCGCAAACTAGTGCATGAAATATTCCTGTCATGTCTTAGACAGTGCATGCAGAGCCTAGCTTGCTTTACTTACTCACAACTTTCTTTAGGAGTCCAGTTAATGAACTTATTACATGAATAAGTGTTATGGTATTCTTTGCAAAATATACATTTAGCTCGGGTTGCTAAATGATATTTGCGTACCGTAACCTTGGGTTCTTCTTTGTACTGCTTCTGGCATGATAGACCTAGTACTTCCGAGACTTGATATCTCCTTTGTAGAAAATCGTATAGTTTTGGAAGGGAGGGCATCTTGTTTGGCTGTTCTAGTCCTTGATCGAAAATATTCGTGCTTTCTTGGTCTAATGCCTTTGTCACTAAATGGACAATAACTGGGCCCACGATGATGTATCAAGACCCATGTTTTTTATTGCCGACAGTCCCTCCTTTGTTGCACCCAGTAGTGACTTTATAGAATTTGCCGTTGATTGATTTCCTTGATGACCGGCCTTCAGCATTTATTCCATGTGCATCCCGAAGATTTTTCTTTGATTATTGTATCTGGCATTAAAGGTTTCCCAGGCGCAGGTATAGTTTGCACTTGATATGGTTAAGTGCTGTATTAATTGCATTGGTTCATCTTACAAATGCGTTTCAAGGTATTCCATTTTTTCTAATGTTGCTTTGTTCTGAATAATCGTTGTGAATATATCACAAATTTTTCATTCTAAGTAGTTTCCTTTAAAGACAGGAATCTTTAATTGTGGAAGCCGAACGTCTGTGGTTGCCTGTACTTCCTTTTTTTTTATTCATTTCTGACATTCGTGACGCCATTTGAAGAAGAAAGTTGTTAACATCCGTTTCTACTTTTTCTAGGGAAAAGTAGAAAGGGTTATATAGGGAAGTTTTAAGTCTTGTGAGGATGCACTTGATACGAATTCTTCGTATAGCTCCGTGAGGTTTCTCCACTGATCTAGTATGATCCGTTGTTGGTATTCGTGAACCTCTGTAGAGTATTTCGCGAATGTTTGCTCAAAAGCGTCAATAATCCTCATAATGGCACTAATCTTGATGTACAATTTCTTTAAGCGTTGAATTTGATCGGTGTTTTCCGAAGATATCGTGGCAAGTTTACCACTTACAGTAGTTTCAATTTCTATAGGCTTTATGTTTTCTAAATCACGTTTTAAATATCCGTACAGCGCTTTCACTATTTGCCACGTATTCCCTTGTATGTAGAGCGTGTCATCTTTCACAACCGCACTGATTTGTTCGCGATTTTTCTGCAACTCTACCCAAATTTCCTCAATCTTCTTCAATCGCTCTTCTTTGTATCGTTGGGTTTTTCTTGAGGCACTATCTTTACCGAAATTGATTTTTTTTTCCCGCCGTTCTTCGCTCGAAGGACCAATGATTGCCTTAGCAACAATGTTTAGTCAATATTTGCTTTCAGCAACAATGTTGAGTTAATTCTTGTATCTGAATTATTTTTGACCCCTTACCGCTGATGGGGGAAAGTCAACTTATTAGACAGATTATTTGTGTTGAACTGAATTTTATTTGTGTAGATAATCGCCTTATATAATACAAATTTGTTTATTCTACAGTATTTGCTTGCATACAAAATTGCTTATGTGTATGGTGATGAGTGCTGTGTGTTGTGTTTTGTGTGCTGAGTACTGCTTGTGAGATATGGGTTTACGTCATGTGTCATCAATTGTTGTAGTTGATCACAACACTTCCCTAGTTGCATTCCTCTTATTTAAAATGTTATCTCTCTGTTTTGAAATTTTAGTAATTAATACTTCCCGGTCTACGTTCCTTGTTTGATTCGAACTTATTCCATTATGGAATGGTTGCGGTTATTGTAAACTGAAACGGCTTTATGCACTTTCCAGTCAGTTGTAAGCTCTTGGTCTTTAATTGTTAATAGAATTTCTAGTAAAGTGGAATGGAAGCGTTCAATATCAGAGTTTCCAGTATGAGAATTCGGCACGGTAAAATTAACTTCGATGTTATTTTCGCTTAAAAATTCTTTCATATTTTCAGATTTGAAATCATTATCGCAAATAATTTTCCTAGGTTTACCAAACTTTGTTATATGGTCCTCAATTGCTTATATTTTACTAACCCAATTTTTACTGTTTAAACTGTATGCATATGCCTGCTTTGTTAGCTTATCAATGAAAGTAAGGAAGAATAGCTTATTGAAGTGATAAATGTCCATATGCAGAATTTCATTGGTATTAGGAGAAGTTTCCAATCTTTTAAACTTTGGTTTGAGATTTTCTGTCGTACTTGCCTTCCTGACATGATTGGCAATTTCCAATTACTTTCGAAATTTCTCTAATAAGTCCTGGGTAAAAGAATCTGTTTTTAAGTGTGTGATAAGTTTCCGAAATCCCTGTGTGATTTCTCTCTCTTACGTGATAAAGTGAAATATGCTTGCAAATTCCTGACTCAGTTCTAGTTTCTTGAAATCTCAGTGTGTACTTAATAAATGAGATGTTTTTGTTTTCATACAGCCCAAACCTGGCTAACGAAGCGCCTCCTCATGACACGCAGAACAAGATTGGCCTCGGAAAATGCCTACCCTGGTGTGCCTGGGTCCCATTTGGATCCAGGCCTGAATGCTGGCAGCATGCGAGCGTCTGGTGGCCGGCCTGTCCCGCTCGTTAGCCGGTCGGGCTCAGCCCGAAGGAATTACGAGCAACCCATCAGTGGCCTCGTGAGCCGCTATGGGTGTGGGGGGAGGGGGGGAAGTATTAATTACTAAAATTTAAAAACAGAAAGATAACATATAAATAAATAAGAGAAATGCAACTAGGGAAGATTGTGAAGAAAATATGGATGAAGGTTTTATTAGAAATTACGAACATTTAAGGCACTGACCTCCTCGGGGTGGGGGGCGCGCAACATGTTTGGGGTGTACGAGTTGTTGTACGGGGGGAAAGTCACGCCATGCACTAACAACTGCGTGCGATTGGCAAAAGGCAACGGACAACAGCATCGACATAGGATAGGCACATGGAACGTCTCATCGCTCACAGGAAAGAATCTCGAGCTAGTTGACGAAGCTGCCAGGTATCTTTTGGATATCGTGGGTATCTCTTCGACGAAGCAAAGGGGTCTAGAACTGTGGACCTTTTGGACGGGTGGAAACTCTTCCTGTCGAGAGTTGCACCTCAAATGTCTGCACAGGCGGAAGTGGGGATACTCACAAGTCCAAGGCTGGCAGGCAGGGTATTGGAGTGGATACCATTAGGAGGGAGAGTTGCGATCTTAAAGCTAAAGCTTGAAAGGTCAACTCTGGCTCTGGTGCAGGTGTATGCACCGAATTTAGAGTCAGAGTACGCGGCTTTCCTGGATGAAGTTGATGCTGCCCTTGATAGGATAGCGGAGATGGATTCCTATATCCTCATGGGTGATTTCAATGCTCATGTGGGTGTGGACGTAACGACCTGGGGGAGTGCGATTGGGAGGAACGGTGATCCTCATCAGAACGCGAACGGAGAGAAGTTGTTGGACTTTTGCTGTGCAAATGGCATATCCATAATGAACACCTTCTTTCCACAAAAAGGCATAAACAAATACACGTGGTATCGTCAGAGTCTTCAACAGAAATCGTTGATGGATCTCTTTGTGGTACCATCGTGTGTGAAACGGATGGTTTGTGACGTTCGTGTGATGAGAGGGACTGATCATCACCTGGTGTTGTGTGCGCTGTACCTCACTGATAAAATACCTTTTCTGCCAAGACGGAAACCAAGAGTGGTTACACGTATACGGTGGGAGAAATTACAGAACAGTGAGTTGCAGCTAAATTTTGCACGGCACATGTCTGAGAGGTTTGAGCGACGTCTGAACGGCATGTAGAGGAAGAATGGCGACTGTTTTCAACAGCAGTCATTGCCTCTGCACGGGATGTTTGTGGAGTGAAGCGGCTTAGAGTGGCGGCTGGCGGTGAGAAAAGAACTGCGTGGTTTAAAACACCCGAAGTTCAATAAGCCATCAGAGAGAAGAAGAAGACCTACAGAGACTGGATTCTCTTGGGGGACTCTGCTTCTCGTGCCCAGGTACACTGAGGCGCGAAGAACTTGAAAATTAGCTGTACGAGCAGCTAAAGAGCAGTCTTGGAAGGAGTTCGGCGAGAAGCTGGAAAGCGACCATAGATCTGCGAAAAATTCGCCGACTCAGAGGAATCCAATCAAAAATCTCAAATCCAAAGATGGGGTGTTGCTTTCCAATGAGGCGGACTGATGGAAGGAGTAATGCTGAGCTTTCCGGTAGGATTGGTCAAGCTGGGTCAGTTTTGACACAACTTGGTAGTTATGTAATCAGAAAGGCCGAGCTTGGTGTCAAAGTCAAGTTAACGATTTTCAACTCAGTATTTGTTCCAACTCTCACCTATGGTCATGAAATTTGGGTAATGACCGAAAGAATAAGATCGCGAGTGCAAGCTGCTGAGATGAGATTTCTTCGTGCTGTTGTGGGAATTACTCGCCGGGATAGGGTGATAAACACGGTAGTGCGCGAGGAACTCAACATTGAGCAGCTGCTTCTTTGAAAGGAAAGGGTTATGCTTCGGTGGTTTGGTCACGTGGCACGAATGTCCCCATCATCACGACTTCCGAGGCGGGCATTGAATGCTATTCCATCAGGTAGGGGACCGCTTGGCAGACCCAGGACGAGGTGGTTGGACCAAGTCCAAAAACTCGCCGGGTTACGCTTGGGCATTGCTCCTAATGAATTAGAGTCGATGGCGGAGGATCGAGTTGCATGGAGATCTCTCGTGCGTTTTAAGTCAGCAAACTTGCTGACGGCACATTTGTGTTGCTTCGCAACCAAAAACAAAGGTAGCAATTGCATTCCGGTGTCAATGGTGCTGTCGGTGCCATCCAAATAGGAATGCGTTGATCCTATCAATTTTTAACATTTACCAATATGTTCCAATAAAGAAAATTGTCAGTCTTGATTTGGACGACGCACAAAACGCGGTATTGTTTTCTTTGCTTTTCGTTAATAAATATAACTCGCGTACTAGCCAAAGAACGGTTTGTGGTTGATCGTTTCTGACTATGGACGTATTGTGTGTTGCTGCCGTTCGTTCAGTAGAGTGAAGTTTTTGTAAATATCCCGCTGATGGGGATTGACCAGAGGATGTTTGAACATAGCCACATCACACAATAACGAATGATGCTTCTGATAACAGTCGACACAAGTTAACGTACTCGTACAATTCGGCAATTTATGCACAAGCGATTGCGTTTAGCGATGTCCAAAATTTTCTTCGGGTTCAGCCCCTTAAATTTAAAAGTGCGAACCCTCACACATTGAACACCTTGCAGCTGCAGAATTGCACGATCGTACACTGCCTATGTTCAAGTTCTTTGTTGTGTAGTGGACGAGGACTGTCCTAGAACAATTAAGGTTCGTGACCTCATTAGCAGAAAGACCTCCAAGATAATATATGCCGGATAATCGACATACACAGAGATATGGGCTTCCCATTGACTTCGAGTGAGAAATGGTAGTCTCTTCATAGTGTGTAAGATGAAAACATCTTTCTGAGATTCCACTGGCACTCCAAGGTTTTCGAGCGCTTGTTTGACATGATTTGTTGTATCCAATAACGTTTGAAGATCCTCGGATGCTTCATGGAACAATGCTGGTTGTTCGGACAACAGTTTAAATTGATCGTGTTTAACAATCGAAGGTTTTGGTATCGCTTCACCAGAATTGCCCAGGCAGACACTAAATTTCTATCTGCGATGGCCGTATTCCTACGTAACCGTTAGGCATCTTCAGTTAGGTTGGTCTTTAAGTAATGAAGCACATCTGAAAGTGCAGGATTTTTCTTAACTAGACTCTTAAACATGCCTTTAAATTCGGGCAACATTTTAAATGACCCCGAGAAGGAAAGGAGTGTAATAGGGGGAAGCTTTAGCTCAACAACAGAGGGTCGCGATACAACTGCTGAGTGATTCAGCCCTTGGCATTGGGCCTCACATTCGGAACTGGTTAACTGTGCTTTTAAACTGGACGACTACGTGTAATAGAGTTCCTTTAAATTGTGGAACGTTAATGAAAAACAGACACAATTTTTTGGTGGAGCGTCGGTTTGGTGATCTCGGTATTTAAAAATAAAAATGATTATTAACCTTCCTACGGTCTTCGGGTCATTTATGAGCCATTTCACGAAAAAGCTTAACTTTTCTCAAACACTAAATTTTTTTAGGACTTGATGTTTCGTGACGTTGTTCACATTTTTATAGTATAGATAATAAACGTAAAATTAAAAAACTATATTTTAGACTCTGTCCCATACAAATTTTTATACATCTACGATCCTCGGGTCAAATTTGACCCAAAGTATGATTCAGACGTTATTTACAAATAATTTTTTTTTTTACTGCACATTTTTATCTACGCGGTTGCATTGTATGATTCAGTCTGCTTCTATACAGTTTACAGTAAAAATAAAGTGATAAACACGTGCTTTGTTTAGTTATCCGACAATTTATTTCGTAGCGATGAGTGATAGCGAGAGTGAATTGTCTTTGATAGCGTTTTCGGATAAAAAGAATCATGTTCTGAATTCGAAGATCATGTTGAGGTTGCTGATTCTTCCGACAGTGATATAAGTGAAAATGAAAATGCTCTTGCGCCATCTGAAATGATGTCGTCCAAAAATGGTCAAGTAAACTATTCAAAAACCTCTCTTCTAACAAGTGCCGGAAGAGCTTCTTATCAGTTTGGTGCCTGGATTGACGCGTTACTCTTGCTCAAGAATTACCGAAGAAGAAATTTCCAGCTTTGAACTATTTTTCCCACCTCCTGTGATACGTACGATATTGACCTACACCAACATTGAGTGAAAGCGAATATATGGTGAAGAATGGCTGGACATTGATAACGTCGAACTCCTTGCATTTATTGGATTGCTAATATTAGCTGGCGTTTTTCGATCTAATAACGAAAGCGAAAGCGCTGAGAGTCTAAATTTGCTCCTGTACGTGATTTGTGGAATCAATGCGTTGAAATATTACGAAAGCTCTACAATCCATCCCAAAACGTGACCATTGATGAACAATTAGTAGCTTTTAGAGTAAGGTCACCATTCCGGCAGTACATGCCATCAAAGCCTGCAAAGTATGGAATCAAGTTGTGGGTACTTTGTGATTCAGCAACGACCTATGCTTGGAACATCCAACCTTATATTGGCAAGGAAATTGGAAGAACTCCCGAAAAAAATCAAGGCATGTGTGTTGTTCTTGACTTAATTGTAGGGCTAAAAGGACATAATCTCACAACCGACAATTTTTTCACGTCTCATCAATTGGCGAAAATATTATTGGAGAAACACATAACGTTAGTAGGAACAATACGCAAAAACAAGCCAGAACTACCAGCAGAATTAGTAAACCCAAAAGGAAGACCACTTTACTCATCAATCTTCGCTTTTACCAAAGAAATTACCCTCGTTTCGGACATACCTAAAAATAATAAAGCTGTGCTTCTACTTAGCACTCTACATCATGATTAAAAAATTAGTAATCGTCCGCATAAAAAGCCCGAGATAATACTTTTTTTTTTTTTTTAATTCATTTTTGTTTTATTTTTATTTCATTTACTTACGTGCTAGACAAAAATACTTAAAACTAGCTTAACTATCTTAACAATTGTTCTTACATCTAACCTACTGACCCTATACGGGTACTCTAAACTATTCTGATATACGTTTAAGATTGCCTTTCGGCTTAGTCTATGTTTTTTATTTTTTTTTCAGTCTGTATTTGTTTTTCGTCTAGCGAAGAAAACTGATAAAAAAAACTTGGCTTAATTTATCTGTCTTAACCTACCTTAAACTAGCTTAACCTAACATTAAAACTTAAAAACAAATTATCTTAACTATGTCCGTAACTTTACGGACACGTGCACCAGGGCGTATATGTATGTATATGCCTAACATATATAATTTATACGCCGTAGTGCACCTTTTTTTTATTCTATATATATTTTCTAATTTTTTTATTTTTTTTTTCTTATGTACTACCCTATAATCTATGTAAGTTGGCCACCATGGTCAACTATCGCGTCATCATCTTGAAAAGCCAGCGGCGGCAGAGACTGGTTTTGGTGTAACCACCAGTAAAATTGCCGTTCTTTGGCAGACTCTCCTGTCTCGAGCAGAGATCGCTCTGCTGAACCGGAGGAGATCCTAGTGACTGCGAGCGACATCCCGTTCGTATTGGAGTTGCCTGTTCACTGTTCGGCGTACGACGTGGAAGATGACAGGACATCCATGTGGATCCTGTATTAGGCCAATTGTGTCGAGATAGAGGAACGCTTCAGCAGGAGCCGGTGAGGCGCACTCTGTCATGGTACATAACATTGGGGTAGTAAGCCCCAAAGATCAGACTGTTGGAAGAAGTCATAGCTCGTGCAATATGCGTTCTGATCAGTTTAATAATAAAATTATCTATCCTGTTCAAGTTTGCCTCGTTGTACAGGACCTCGTTAGGATAGAACTTCTTGTACTCAGACTCGGGTGTACGATACAACCGGAGACAAGTGCGAAGACACTGTCTCTCGAACAACCTCATCTTTTCCATCTGGGAAGGACTCACATTCAACCACAGTGGACAACTGTAGGCCATAACTGGCCGGATGAGGGCCATGTAGCAGATTACCTTTACTCTGGTGTCAAGTTGGCTGCTGTAAAACAACCCCCTTGCCACAGCAAAGGCCTTTTTAGCTTTCGCCAGAGCAATATTTATATGTTTGTCAAAATACAGATATTGATCTAGCCAAATGCCAAGATATCTAACTACACTTTTCCCATCTAACGGCCGTCCCTGCGGGTCAACTATGCCGAACTTACGCCAGTTTGTGCGCGTATCCCATGCTGCCATGTACAGCGGGGTCCTGGAGAGGATAGTTTCGCACTTCAGGAAGTTGATAATCAACTTCCAGTCGTCGCTGAATTTGTTCGAAGTCACATTGCAACAAGTTATTTATTACTTCGACCTTTGGACCTGATCTGTACGCTACTAGATCGTCGGCATACGCAATTATGTGCGGCATGGAACCTATAAGATCTGCAGTGAATATTGAGAACAAGATTGGCGAACCAACCGCTCCCTGTTGCAGACCATTTTTGATGTCAAAGACCATGGTAGAAGTTACGTCGCCACGTCGCCAGACGAACTTTCTGCCTATTATCATGTCATAGATCATGTATAGCAAAGATTTGCTTATGCCGAGCCTGACCGCTTGAGGAAGAGGCCCTCTAACCAAACGGTGTCGAACGCTTTCTCCTAGTCAATCAGTCAGGCACCCGTGCATTGCTTTTTGTCTTTGTTCTACTGAATGTCGGATACCAGTTTGGACGCGGCATGTATAGTTTCATGCCCCGCCCTGAATCCGAACTGGTGGTCCGGTATGATTTTATTTTCCTCAACCCATTGTTTCAGAACTCGAATGACTATCTTTTCTTCTTCCTTGCTTATGCAAGGAATAATAAATAATAAATAATAAATAATAAATAATAAATAATAAATAATAAATAATAAATAATAAATAATAAATAATAAATAATAAATAATAAATAATAAATAATAAATAATAAATAATAAATAATAAATAATAAATAATAAATAATAAATAATAAATAATAAATAATAAATAATAAATAATAAATAATAAATAATAAATAATAAATAATAAATAATAAATAATAAATAATAAATAATAAATAATAAATAATAAATAATAAATAATAAATAATAAATAATAAATAATAAATAATAAATAATAAATAATAAATAATAAATAATAAATAATAAATAATAAATAATAAATAATAAATAATAAATAATAAATAATAAATAATAAATAATAAATAATAAATAATAAATAATAAATAATAAATAATAAATAATAAATAATAAATAATAAATAATAAATAATAAATAATAAATAATAAATAATAAATAATAAATAATAAATAATAAATAATAAATAATAAATAATAAATAATAAATAATAAATAATAAATAATAAATAATAAATAATAAATAATAAATAATAAATAATAAATAATAAATAATAAATAATAAATAATAAATAATAAATAATAAATAATAAATAATAAATAATAAATAATAAATAATAAATAATAAATAATAAATAATAAATAATAAATAATAAATAATAAATAATAAATAATAAATAATAAATAATAAATAATAAATAATAAATAATAAATAATAAATAATAAATAATAAATAATAAATAATAAATAATAAATAATAAATAATAAATAATAAATAATAAATAATAAATAATAAATAATAAATAATAAATAATAAATACAATACAATCTGTGATGGGAGGTGTTGCGTCCCGGATGCAACCTGAACCAACACATCCGCTCAACAAATCTGTTTACTTTAAGTATTCCTCATAAAGTGGATTATTCACCACAGTTCGATTCCCTTTAACCTTTCCTAATCATGTCCTGTTTTCCTCCGATAAACAACATTGCTCTACTTAATATATTGTATGACATGCAATTTCGTAACTTCCGTTCAACTACATTTTACCGATAATGCACAGTTTGCATTGAGAAATAATTTGAAGGTGAAATTTGAAGTTTCGCTTCAGACGTTTTAATTCAGTCTAGTTTGGATAATTGAATAAATAACATTATTCCTCTTAAGAGTACGGTGTTTTATTTCTTTTTCTTTTTTTTCAAACAGCTCAACGTAAAATTACGCATTTCACGTACGTTTGCCACAATTTCACGATAATAAGCAAATCACAGTCTCGAATAGCTCAGAATAACACCAGACCAACACAGTCCAACAACATACCACAATGGCTAAACGCAAAAGTGACACAGCAAACTCTACTTAGTCACGTCTCTGAAAACTGCAAAAAATCAGCTCCAAAAATTATAAAACATAATTTTCTAAAAGGAGTTCAGTAGAAACCCTCTTTCATGTTTAGTCTGTCAAAGGAACTAATCACATTACAGAAAAATGTAAAATAAATATTTTGAATAACACTGAAACATTTTTCTTACTACCTGCGTTGAATAGTTTTGACGGGATCATAGGATACGGTTTTCTAGACAGTTATAGTCTTTGAGCATTGTCAGTGACTCGAAAGAGGTGGGCGGTGAATAGTATTTCTTGTCGTCCCAGGAATTGAACCTAAGAAGAAAGTAAGAAAAGTAAGAAGATTCATAAGAGTAATCTCCCTTATAAAACAAGGACTAAATGCAGCATGACAATTCCATCCAAATCAATGAACTTCTCCGAAATAACCAGACAAACCACTGACACAACCAACGAGAAACATATTTCAAAATAACAACTAAATAACAACCTATAACTACCGAAAAATCATCTTTACATAAACCTACTACTTCTAAAGAAATAATTCTATCCAATACAACAAATCACATCAACTGTTGCGGATTCTTTAGTATTTGGATGAGATGCAATTCAAACACACTTTTCACAGTAATTCTTTATTGACACTAGTTAATGTAAAACAAACAATGAAACAAAACCAAGATGTGTATGTATATGAAAAATACTTTAAAAAAAATATGTTTTCTCTTGCGATGTTGACTCTTCGATCGACTGTGTGCATCTGAGAACCTTTGCGTTGGTTCGCTGTGATGTGCGACATAGAACCTCATTTCGCCGCATATTCGCGGCATTGCCACAGTCGCTAACACTCCCCCCTAGTACGGCGGATGTATCATTCGGCTTACTATTCTTCTCCAAAGCGTCTCTGATGTCGAGTACTGCCAGCTTTACTACTGGTCTCTGATAAACTCCAGAAGCAGTTTGTACCGTTGCACTTCGTACCTGGCCGTCTCTGCTAATGATGGTCTCTAGCACTCTTCCTTTCGGCCAAGAGTTTCGAGGAAGATTGTGATCAACGGTGATGACGATGTCTCCGACTTTCACTGGCGGGACCGCTTGAAACCATTTTGTGCGTCTTGTGAGAGTTGGTAGGTACTCTTGTACCCAGCGTTTCCAAAATGCATTGGCGATACTTTGGGGACTTTTGGACTGCAGTCCAGTTTCTTCGAAGTACGCATCCTTCATCCGTGAAAGATCCAATTGGTTTAGCGCCGCTGGATGATCCCAAAAGGAAGTGGTTGGGGGTCATCCTCCTCATCCTCCTCGGAGTCAACCGGAACGTATGTTAGTGGTCGAGAGTTTACGGTGGCTTCGACTTCCAGTAGCAGACTATACAGCTCTTCCTCTGTAGGCGTTCTGTTTGGCAAGATTTGAGTGAGAACATTTTTTACAGATCTTACCATACGTTCCCAGCTTCCTCCCATATGAGGCGACGCTGGTGGGATGAAAATCCATTTCGTCGTTGAGCTGATGAAACTTTTAGCTGCTGTCCGGTGGTCGATCTCATTACAGGCTTCCCGCAGTTCCCGGCTGGCTCCTCGGAAGTTGGTGCCGTTGTCGCTATATATTTCCAGTGGGGTACCCCTTTGTGCGATGAACTTTCGTAGGCTGTGAATGCATGAATCTGTTGATAATGTTGACGCAATCTCTATATGGATCGCTCGCACTGTGAGGCACGTAACCACGACTCGCCAACGTTTTTCATTCCTTCGACCAATTTTAACCTTCATGGGGCCGAAGTAATCTATCCCTACATAGGAGAAGGGACGTGTGAACGAGGCTAATCTAGCTGAGGGTAATGACGACATCTCCGGTGGAATTGGTTTGGCTCCGCGGATTCTACAGTAATAGCACTCCTTTTTTATCTTCTTCGTTGCTGTTCGTAGGGATGGGACATGGAAGCGCTGCCGTATTTCGTTCACTACGGTTTCATTGTTCAGGTGGTGAAATTTGTCGTGATACGATTTGATAATAAGATTCGTTATATGATGGTCTTTCGGGAGTATGATGGGTCGTCCCAAGTCTGGAAAATTAGAAGAGCATGTGAGAGTTCGTCCACAGATCCTTAAAATCATATTTTCATCCAGGTAGGGGCTGAGCTTGTAGAGGGTACTGTCCTTGTCAATAGGCCGATTCTCTTGAATTGCCAGGATTTCTTTGTAGAACGAGCTATTTTGGGCTTGTCGGTAAAGTTGCTGTTCTGCTTTGGCATATTCATGTGAGGCTGAACTTCCTTCATTTGCTGCTAAGCCCTTAATTCGGTTTCTGAGGATGAATATAAATCGGTAAACGAATGATAAGACTCACTACTCTTTTCCATTGCGAAAACTTTTCCACGTCAATTGTTTTCTTGTGGGGTATCTTCATATGTATCATATGTCCTTTGCTCTCCATCTCGGTTGGCACAATGTTTGGCGGGTTTTGTGGCCATTGTTCCGGAGCAAGATACAGAAATTCTGGCCCTCGATACCAGCTGCTTCCAGAACGAAGACTTGGATTTGGTTTCCATTTGGTTGCTGCGTCGGCGGCATTAAATCTTGTAGTAAGCCAACGCCATTCTCCAACCTCTGAGTTTTCCAGGATTTGTCCTATACGGAAGGCTACGAACTGTTTGTATTTTCGCTGATCAGAGTTCAGCCAAGCCATGACAACTTTCGAATCTGTCCAGAACTGCCTTGAAGATATTTTGAGTGACATAGCTTCCTGAGTTGCTTTAGCCAATCTTGTTTCGAGTAATGCTGCCTCTAGCTCCATTCTAGGAATGGAAAGACCTTTTAGTGGAGCCACCTTGGTTTTCGCTGTAAGTAGGCTGCATTCAACACCTTGCCAACTTTCCACCCTGAGGTAGACCACGGCAGCATAGGCGTTCTCGCTTGCATCCACAAAGATGAGTAGTTGGATGCTAGAATCAACTGGTGAACCTCTCTGGAAATAGCGTCTGGGTATACGAATCTTCTCCACCTCCGGTAGCAGTTTTATCCAATTTCTCCATTTAACTAACTGTGCCGGTTTTATTGCTTCATCCCAGTCGGAGTATCTTCGCATAAACGAGGTAGTTCGCTAACAATCCTAGCGGATCATAAATGAACATGAGGACCCGTAGGACTTCCCGTTTAGTTGGTGTCTTGTGGCCTGTGAGTACGTCCTGATTTCTTCCATTGTAGCCAATCATGTACATGAAAGTATCGGAGTTCGTTGACCACCACATACCTAGAACTTTCTCTGTTTGCTGGTCGGGTGTGATGTTGAGGTCCCTTTTGTCCATTTTATGTTCTTCAAATGCCTTAGTGAAGTCGGAAGAGTTCGACAACCAATTCCTGATTTCGAATCCTCCTTCTTTGTGAATATATGTCACGTCCCTGGCTAGTTGAACCGCCTCCTTCTCTGAATCGACACTGTCGAGATAATCGTCAACGTAGTAGCTGTGTAGAATAGCTTGAACAGCCCTTGGAGATTTGGCCTCGAAATTCTTCGCGTTTTCGTTTTTTATGAACTGCGCACAGCTGGGAGAGCAGGTTGCACCGAATGACATCACTTGCATAACGAATGTTTCGGGCTCTGGATTCGTTTCGTCCATCCGCCAGAGAAATCGCTGTGAATGTTGGTCTTCGTTTCTAATGAGGACATGGTGAAACATTTCCTTTATGTCTCCGCAGATGGCTACTTGTCTCTCTCTGAATCGTATCAGGATAGAGATCAGCGATGACAGTTGGTCGGTCCGGTCCTTTCAGCAGCATATCATTAAGGGAAATTCCATTTGCCTTCGCAGCGGCGTCCCATACTATACGGAACTTCCCCGGTTTGTTGGGATTGACGACGGGGAATATCGGCAGGTACCATACACGTGAGTGCGATTCTTTCAATTCGGCCTTGGTCAGCTTTCGGATATACCCTTTCACCATATGCTGCCTTAAGCGCTGCATCATGTCCTTTCTTAGATCGGGATGTCGGCTTATTTTTTTTCCAGGCAGGCTAGTTGAGTTACGAGTTACGGCTACGTCGCATAGCCATGGCGTAGCTGTTTGGCAATTGAACTGAATCAAACTTCCACAACAGACCGATCTCGTACTGCATCTCTCTGCGCCTCGTAGTGGATTCAAGTAACTGCAAGGCTCGTTGTTCGTCTTTGGACCAGCAGAATTCTTCAGCTTTTTTCGTGCCCATATTCTCGACCTCATAGTAGCTCTTGACTAGCTGGTGAATATTTTGGTCGGATTCCTTTTCACATTGGCAGATATGGAATGTACTCTTCTGCTGGGAACCATAAGTTTTCTCGTTCCCACATGGTCCGTAGATGATCCAACCGAGTCTCGTCTTCGAAGCGAGGGGTTCATTCTTCCTTCCTTCTCTGAATTTTAAGGAGAGTCCCAGTCCCCAGTTGTCCATACCAATGAGGATTCGAGGCGATGCTTTTGTATATGATTGCACTGGAATACCCTTCAGGTGCTGATACTTTTGGCTAAGGTATTCGGCATCGATGGTTTGTTCCGGTAAGCAAAGTTCGCTTACGGTGGCGACGTTGGAGAGCATGAATTTCCTTTCATGGTTATCCCGGCTTGAGATCTCAAGTGTTACTCTCCTGGAATTCTCTTCTATTCTTTGAGTTTCCCCGGTCCACTTGAGGCACAGTGGTTGTAGTTCTCCTGCAAGATTTAACTGCTTCGCCAAGTCTTCTTCAATGAGGGTGATGGAGGATCCGTTGTCGAAGAACGCAAACGTTTCAACCTTCCGGTTCCCATAGCTGAGGATTACGGGTAGGACGCGGAACAATATCGATGCTTCTTCATCTGAATTGTTGAAGTGTTGGTTCGAATTCCTTACCATGGCGTCTAGCAGCTTTGGCTTTTCGACCTTATGGAGCAACGGGTGATGTCGGCGGTTACAGCCTTCCACTCCACACAATTCTTGGGACTACCATCTGTCAGTTCCATGACATTCCAGGCATGTCCGACAGAGCTTCTTCAACTTTACCTCCTGCCACTTCTGGGAACGTTCAAGTTGTTTAAATGTTTCGCATTCTTGAACTTTATGGTGGCTCTTTCTGCAAATGCAATATTGTTTCCCGTTCTTATGTTGTGAGGTTTCTTGAGAGTGTATAGTCAAGAAGTTCCGATTTTTGACGAATTTCTTTTTGTCGATGACGTCATTCACAAGGCCTGGTAGAGTCACTTCACTGGCAGCTTTCGCTATACTGTAGATCCAAGACCCAAATGCCGGGATGTTAACGGTTGACAACGTCTGTTTGTATCGTGCCCAGTCTAATTTCAATTGGGAAGGTAACTTATCGACGAACTCTTGCACCAGGCACGGATTGTAAGAATGAGCGACTAAGTTGGAGTTTTCCATAACTGCTGCTAAATTTTGTACAGCGAGCGCAAATAGAATTACTGTCTCCAATTCATCTATCTTTGGTGCTGGTTCCTTTCTTATTGCCGTTATAAGATGGTTTATTATTACCTCCGGTCTGCCATACAACATCCGTAGGGTTTCAATGGCGCCTGGGACACCAGATGGTGTCATTAACCGGAACCGGTTAAATGGAGAACCGGAATCTGACCGAATCTCTTCGTCCGAGTATCCACAGATTTCGGTGGAGGTTTCATACGTAGATATAAACATCTGCCTTTAATCCGGACGTCCGCTAAAGGGCAGAAGATCTCTCGGTATTACGTGCCTGGCAGCAATTTGATCTGTTGTTAGACTTCATGTTTTGACGGTCGTTTCAGTAGGACTTGCTATCGTTGTCGGCTGCTCAAATTTATTTGTGGGGTACTCGAAAGTCATCGTCGGAACCGCAGCTGGTGGCTTTATTTCCAATTGTACGGGCTGTGATTTGCTGAACTTTTTAAAGCTGATGTCTGGATGTTGTTTTTTTAGCTGTCTGGATGTTGTACTGGTGGACCATCTCAGCTCCCAAAGTTGTAGTAGCTGATTTCGACGGGTTCGTAGCGGCTACGGTGTCTATTATTTGGAGATTTATCGCGCTGGTACCTGCCGTTGGAATTACTGATGGAAGTACGCCGATTGGTATAGGGGAATTAATGCCTCACATGTCTGCATTGTTTTTTGAACTAAGTCCCAGCCATTGGGGAACATCAATATTATCTGGTGGCAGTTTTTCATCAGAGGAATCTTGGGAATCATTCAGCTGCTCAAGAATCTTGTACTTTTGTTGTAAATACGCTTTGTCCATCTGTCGTTCTTCTTCCAGACGCTGGAGTTCGAGTAACTTTCGTTTCTGCATAGACGATTTCGAAGAGCGTCTGGAGGAAATGGAGGGCGCTTTACTTTTTGATTTAACACTTGTATTATACTTATCTTTTCTTGGGCAATTTGCACAGCACCAAGTCCGGAGATCTTCTTTTCCCATAGCACCGATGCATCCTTCGTGGAAATTTGAATTGCAGCTCACACAAAGGACTAACGGTTCATCTGCAGTACCGCAAGTTTGCAGCCGTCTTGTCCCTCTATATGTGTGTCTGCTTCCTTATCCACCATAGTTTTTGCTGGTGACGTGTGATCATGTCTGTGTAATGTGTGCGAACTTATCCCGTTACGGTACACCACTAAGACGCCAAACTTGTATATGTGTGTGCTTATACGTTATAATTTTTTTAAAAAAAATGTTGCGGATTGTTTAGTATTTGGATGAGATGCAATTCAAACACACTTTTCACAGTAATTCTTTATTGACACTAGTTAATGTAAAACAAACAATGAAACAAAACCGAGATGTGTATGTATATGAAAAATACTTTAAAAAATTATGTTTTCTCTTGCGATGTTGACTCTTCGATCGACTGTGTGCCAGAAATCAACTAATAGAGATATTCAACTTTCCAGCCAAAAATACCATGACCTACCGCAAAACACGCATACTTCTTTATTTGGAAGCTATATTTTACGCATACTTTCACAAGTGGTGTCTTTTGATCAGCTGTTTACCCCTCCAAATCATATTTTGCCCGTAGAAGTGTCAAATACATTTCCAATGTGTTTAACTTGCCCACGATCTGGAAAAATTTCATGAGTGATGTTCGTCAAGTTTAGCAAATAAAATAGTATTATAACATGCGAAAAAGAAGTTTATTTCACAAGTTGCATTTTAAAATTAAAGCAAATCTTCACGAACTGTAGGACAAATTTTCAAATTTTGCTGCACAGTTTGTATGTGATATGAGTCCAAAACTAAAACGCTTCAAGTAATGACTTCTGCTCCAACACCATTAATTCGAATTAATTAGCAAACTGAAGTGTTTGAGTAATCGATAGATACAATGTTAAAGTGACAATACGAAATAATTCAAGGAATTAAGTTGTTTTCTGCAAATTTATGTACTTATAAAACCAACGAACAGCCATACATGTGTGAATTTGCAGAATTTCTATTTCATTATCATTGCATTATTATGAATTGTGAATGATTGTTTACAAATTGAATTCAACCACAAAATCATATTAAAACCCTTTTGCTTTACCTATTTTCTAATATTTTAAAGGCAAAATATTTGAATTCAAATGTAACGTGTCAATGATCAGCGCATTCCAATATACTTCCAGGTATATGAATGTACCTTCTGAACACGATCTGTGTTTTACGCTCCTCCTCCTTTTTGGGGTGAAACATATGGATTTGAAATAACGCTGAAATAACGAGCGCTTTTTAAACAAAATGCTCTGCTTCACCTCATTATTTCGAAGGGGAAGACTTTCAGCTGTTCGAAACGCCTCTCACGTATTCACAGATGGTACAAGTACAACAAGCTGTCAAACAAATTTCAGGGGCAAGAGACGAGGAGGTTGGATATCTCTATTAGTTGATTTCTGCTGTGTGCATCTGAGAACCTTTTCGTTAGTTCGCTGTGATGTGCGACATAGAACCTCATTTCGCCGCATATTCGCGGCATTGCCAGAGTCGCTAACATCAACATTGATATGGAAATTCATCCCACTACACAAGCTTTATTAAACATACTAACAACTAATGGACCTAAATCTTCAGACTCATCCACTCTGAACAACATTAATCCTACATCACCAATATCATACATAACTCAAAAACTCATAAGTGAAAATACCTATTACACTCCATCTACTCAAACTACCAATATGATACCAATGATCAATCTTAGTAGATCGCAACAATACCATCACAACTCAATCCATCCACCTCTTACTAGTCCTACAATGAAAAACATCCAATGGAACATGAAATGGTACATAAATAATTACAGCGAACTACTTATTTTAATTAAATCCACCTCCCCTAAAAAAATAGTCCTACAAGATACTCACCTAACTTCCTCAAATAATATCCCCATCCCAGTTAATTATGACTTCATCTCCCTTTACAGTACATTCGGTTGAACCTTAACAATGACTTTGATGCCCTTGGAATCCCTGTTACTTCCAAACTAAAATTCTCTGTTAAAGTTTATACTCATCCGCAGCAATCTCTCAATACATTTATTTGTATTCATTTGTATATTAAGATAAGAATCTTTTTTAGTGCTTAGTAC
This sequence comes from Eristalis pertinax, assembly GCA_907269125.1. NCBI lineage: Eukaryota > Metazoa > Arthropoda > Insecta > Diptera > Syrphidae > Eristalis > Eristalis pertinax. The sequence goes on from OU026148.1 coordinate 20,467,226, forward strand.
ATTAAATATACAATTTTTCTTAAAACTATGTACAGTCAAAACCAGTTATAATGACCTTCAAAGTACTGATGAAATTGGTCGTTATAACCGATATCAAGGCATGTGAAGAAATCTGTTTTCAATTAGACATCTTGTTTCATTTTTTTCTTACTTTTATTTTATTTGATGCATAAACATTTAATATGTATATATGTATGTACATTTACTGTTTTTAAAAGAAAGTAGTAATATCTGTTTGCTTGGATTTTGTTTTTATAAATTGTTTTTCGATTATTTTTTTCCATAATACTAAATGATCGGTCGAATTGTTGTCACTTGTTCTTAAAGTGCGGACAGAATTTGAAAAATCTTCGGTTGTTAGTGAACAAATTTCTTTCTTTTTTGTCGGAGGTTTTTGAACACTACACTGGCGCACTCAGACTCAAATACTGGTCCATTGTACTACCAGGTAGCAACCTATATTAAATGAAATTGCGTCGGACGGCATATCCATGAGACTGGTCAAAGGCAATACGGTGCGCAAGGTCATCGACACTCCAGTGCGAGTTGTACCAAAGACAACTTCTTTTTAAACGGAAGATTGCCTTGAGAGTGCTCCAAATGATGAGAATATCAAGGGAGTCGGGGGAGATGTGCATCAAGAGCAGGGCCATGCGTGCTAGACAAGGCCCCTATGCAGCCGAGACAAACCGTTCTCTGAAGCTTAGTGAAAGCAGCGGTTATTCCACCAAACGACCGATGCATATGATAGAAGAGGCCTTATCATAGCCGTGTAGATCCAAATGGATTTTTTTGGTAATAGATCCTAAGATTTGCCGAAAATTTCGTTACACTGCCTGAAAACTGACAGCGCTTTGGTTATTTTCTATTCATTGTGTTTTTTCCAGAGAAGTTTTCTACCAAAGAAAACACCTAGATATGTAGATTCATCGGAAAAGCGGATGGTGACACATTTTAGTACGGTTGAGTCAGACCAGTCAACTTTCTCCTCCTCGTGAAGAGAACAACCTCTGTTTCAAGAGGGTTAACTGAAAGCCCATTCCTAGTACAGCAATTGTCGTCGAGCAGAGAGTCAACCAGCATGCACCATAGCAGAGGAAATAGGGAGCCACTCTGAGGGCAGCCTCTATTTACCCCCGACATTACATACTGGCCACAATCCGCATCCGCAATTATAGTCCTATTCATTAGCATTGCTTTGATCCACAACACTAATGATTCCTCTACACCATATTCTCTGGCCGAGTTACAAATGCCATCAAAAGTCGCATTGTCAAAAGCACCCTCTATATCGATGAAGATGCCCAACGCTTATTCTTTCCCATCGAGTGCGCATTCAATTCTGCCAAGATTTTGAAGTGCAGTCTAGCAAGATTTTCCGCGCTGATAAGCATGTTGCATCTGAGACAAAGGATGGATTGTTAAACTGATCGGCCTGAGGCTCTTGGCGCGCGAGTAGTTCCCCTTATCGATTTTTGGTATGAAGGCTACAATAACTGTGCTCCAGGGGGTCGGGATATAGGTTTCCTGACTGTTTCCAGTCTGCCTGGTTTGTCTTTCTTACAGACTTTGACCAGTCTGCTGGTTTCACTGAATGATTTGATCTTTCCACAGAAATCTCTATAAGAAGCACGTTTCGATATCGGAGTTAGGCTCTTCTATTCTTTTTGTTTTGATCGGTACAGGTTCCAGTCCTCCTCTGAATTGGTCTTTAGGGACATATTAAGAAGTTTTCTGGTTTCCTTACGAATACTCTGCAGTTCTGCGTTCCACCATGTAACAGGTGATCTGCAGGGGGTATTTTGGCTGGACATGTCAGTTCGAAACATTTGGTGAGTTTATTGTTCAGATCTTGAACTGCCTTCTCAACCTTCCGTCTCGTTCTGAACCTAGGGAGAGGTTCGATGCTAAAGGGTGATTTTTTAAAATCTATAGGAAATTTTTTCAAAAAAAAACACATAAAATTCAGAAAAAATCATGAAGTCTTTATTTGAATCGATAGTACGGTCCATATAATTTAATGTTTGAAGATTATTTCATGCAAATGTTGACCTTGACTGCGCCTCAAATGGTCCATCCGCTTAGTTCAATTTTGGCATACTCTTTCCAATAAATGCTTCAATGTTGTCTTCCAATGCGTCAATTGAAGCGGGCTTGTCTGTATAGACATGAGCTTTAACATAGCCCCACAAAAAATAGTCTAAAGGCGTTAAATCGCACGATCTAGACGGCCAATTGACCGGTCCCGAACGTGAAATAAAATGTTCACCGAACTCGCCCCTCAATAAGTCCATTGTTGCGCGTGCTGTGTGGCATGTGGCACCGTCTTGTTGAAACCACATGTCATGCAAGTCAAGCTCTTGCATTTTGGGCAAAAAAAAAGTTGGATATCATCACACGGTAGCGCCCACCATTCACAGTTACGTTACGATTCGCATCATCTTTGAAGAAGTACGGTCCAATGATGCCACCAGCCCATAAACCGCACAGTTTGGTGACTTTTTCTGGATGCATTGGTAGCTCTTGCAATGCTTCTGGCTCATATTCACTCCAAAATCGACAATTCTGCTTTTTTACGTACCCATTGAGCCAAAAATGAGCTTCGATTTAACTGACCATAAAATGGAAGAAGCGCGCGATGAACTTTCTTAACAGAGCACGCATTTTGATAATAAAATTCAATAATTTGCAAGCGTTGTTCGATTGTAAGACGATTCATGGTTAAATTATAGACCAAACTGAAGATGTTTGACAGTGAAACAATACACCAAACGTGCGTCAACTGTTTAAACCAGTGTTGCCAAAAAGATAATAGCTAAAAAATCACCCTTTAATTGGTGGTGAGACTGGAGTTGTTGTCGAAAGATGTTAGTTAAGACATGTGGCTTGGAGTCTATGGTGTGGTAGAGTCGATTGAATAGAATTTTGAGGTTGTCATTTGGGATAACAGGAACTCCAAAGAGTATCACATCGGACGTGACTTCATTCTTTTTCAGTGAGTCGTATCGCTGTTTGAGAGCTGTGATTTCGACTTTCTGTTGTTTGACTGAGTTGGTATTTCTTTCAAGCCCTTCAAGGCGCTCCACAATGCTGTTGACTTTGTGATGAAACTCTTCAAAATACTGACTCCAAGTTGATTTAACTTGCTCAATTTTAAGTGTGAATTCGCTCTGCAGCTTGGTGATCACAGTTGAGAAATCAATTCGAATTGACTCAGCTTGTTTTGCGTTGTGTTCCTCTAGGATTTTTACGGTGAGGTGAGCGTTGTCAGTATTTTGTTTTGCTCCAGGAGAGGAGAATTTACCTGGTCTTGGCCGCAAATTTTGAGCGGACATTTCGTTCTATACATAGAAAACATACACCGGCAGTCCACATTAAAATTGTTTAAATCATCCCTACATTGTGAAGACAACCCCCTTTTTTAAGCTTTATTAACATATAATAAATTATATTGCTAATACAAGTTGAGTTAGCTCTAGCTACCAGAGCTTTCGACTGGATAGTAAAAACGGGGTAGAAAATTATAAACTGTTTTCGAGATTTAGTGAAAAAAGGATGGAGTACACTTTTTTTTATATTGGCTTCAGAAGAGATACTCGTAGTTAGTAGGTCGGGGTGTTTGGAGTTGGGCAAGAGGCAAAGTGTTTTATTTTTGATGGGTAATACTCGTAGATGAGATGTGCGGATAGTGTCTGATTGGAGCGACAGATGTGGCATAGCGGAGTGTTGCTTCTGGTGATGAGGTCACCGTGGGTTACCAACCTATGTCCAATACGGAGGCGTATAAAAGCCTTAATAATTTTGTTTGGGCAGTATGACTGGTAATTGGCAGCTATTACGTTGGGTGGTTTTTCATGTCCTTTTTATTGAAGGTGTAGCTTGTAATGAGTGGTTCTTGAGTAGCAGCCCTTGCAGCTGCTTAGCAATTTCGTTGCCTGCTATACCCGCGTGACCAGGAAAAAATAATACCTTTACTATTCCTTGGTTCTTAATCAATTTGTCCCGGATGGCTGCAATAATTGGTGTTTCGTTATTGATATTGGTAATTGCCGTGATGTTGGAGAGATTGTTCGTACAAATAAAGGTTTTAAAGTTGTCCTCTAGCGCTGAGGCCTTCAGAATGGCCGTATCTTCTGCTGAAAACACTGGTGCTAGAGTTGGTAATAACCCCTTGGACAGTATATCCCCATTTATATCAACCACGGCATAGACCGTGCCGAAATAAGTCTTCGAACCATCGGTGAATACGAATTTCCAATCCTGTGCAATATGAGCTTACCTTCCTTTATTTCCAGAAACTTCTGTTGGTAGATTTGGTTGGAAGTTGAGTTTTTAGGAAAAGCGTTGAGAGAGACGTTAAGAACTTCATCTTTGAGCGTCCATTGAGGATCGATTCCTGTGTTGCTGTTTCGGATAGACGTAGGTACTTCAATCTTGTTCGCCAGAATTAGGTTATTCTTAATAGTTGACGGACACTTTTTGCTTGGAAGCAGTTTCTTGGCATCTCTCTCTTGATTAAACTGTAATTGTGTTCGCTTAACTTTAACACTACTAGGGAGTGGGAGTAAGTGTATCAAATCTCTGCTTGATTGATGGGAGGCCATTTACGGTAAGCATATTAAAGATGGGTATTATGGCTCGGGTAATACTTATTAATCTCTTTATATAGCACCAACTATTCGTAGCTAGCTTTTTCTTAAGACTAATAGAATGAATCTTTATATGTAAAATTTTTATCAAAAATGTTGTCACATACTGAAAAATATTATATTATTATTATTAATGTTTATTACAATGTAATTAATTACAATATAATACTGATTAAAGCAACTAGCTACCAGGACTATCGGCTTAGATCAAATGGTATAATACTAAGGTTGACAAAGTTTGAAATTGAATGTTTTTTTTTTTAGGGTTTATATAGAATTAGTTGTTTTCTTAAAAAAAGGGGAAAAGTTGGGAAATAAATAAATTAAATAAGCTTATCAATTTCCAAGGTTTTTAAAATTTTATAGATTAATTTAATATTTTCTTCAGATGGATTTTTTAGAATATCTAGCATAGATTTATTTTTCAGATATGTATTCAGAATCATTTTTGTGGAGTTGCAGAGGAATATGATGTGAGGGATGGTGAAAACTTCTCTATTGCAAAAGTGGCACATTGGAGGATCTTTTTTCTCTAGCAGGTGGCTGTGGGTGATCATGGAGTGACCTATTCGCAATCGTAGAAAACATCGAATCATGCTCATTGAACAATTTCCCGGGTAAACAGTTGGTTGTCCTTCTGGGTTAAAATTTGTATAGTGGTGACTGGAATTCATCCATTGGTTTAGCCTTGCCGTTGAAAAATGTTTTTTTATTAGTTTTGAAATGTCCTTTTTGTTAGGAACAAAAGACATTAAGAGGGGTTCTTTGGAAGCTTGTTTTGCAGATTCATCAGCAAATTCGTTGCCTATTATACCAGCGTGTATAATAGGCAACCGGGTATCCAAAAAAGTTTCAGCCTTCCCTTTTTTGCAATAAGTTGGTCTCTTATATATTGTATGATTGGGGTGTTGTTGTTAATATTTTTTACAGCAGTAAGTGTTGCTAGGCTATCGGAAAAAATGATTGTTTTCTGATTGTTGGTGAGCTTTGTTGCTGTGAGGATAGCGGTGGCTTCGACAGATAGGACAGATGAAAAATCAGGGAGGATATATTTACTGAGGATGTTTCCAGCTTCGTCGACTACAGCGAAAGCTGTTCCGTATTGGTTTTTAGTTCCATCAGTATAAATAAAGTACCAACCTTCTTTTTTGTATGTAAGAGTGTTTTTGATGAAAATAGATTTATAAATTTCCTTACTGGTGGATTCTTTCGGTAGTTTGGTAAGGTCGGTGATTACGGAGCTTTTTCGGAGAAGCCATTGTGGATATGTGGATACTTTTGTTGTGTTGGGGGCGAATGGAAGATTTAGTTGCTTTCCAAACGAAATGATTTGATATATTGTTGATGGACATCTGGGTGTTTTAATCCGCTTCGTGTTTTGTTTTGCTATTATTGTTATTGTGGAGTTGGTTGATGTTTGTAATTTTCTTAAGAGCTGGGATGTAACAAAGTCTTTTCTTTGTTCGATGGTGGGTAGTCCAGATTCGAAGATCATGTTCATGATCGGTGTAGTTCTAAAAGCTCGTAGTGCAAATCTGATTGATGCATGATATTCTGGTTTAATGGTTTGTAGAACAGATGTTGAGCATTTGCCATAAATAGGAAGTTCATAGTCTATTTTTGATATTATAATACATTTTATAATTCTAATAACGGTATTAATATGAGAGCAGCTATTTTTATTTGTTAGATATTTTATAATATTTTTCCGGGTAGCCAAACTTTTTTTAAGATATTTACAATGATACTTAAAGCTAAATTTGCTATTGAAAATGACACCAAGTATATTTAAATAGTTAACATTACAAATATCTACGTTTTTAAAGTTAAGATTAACAATTTTTTGACAGCTTGTTTTTTTACATATGTGAAGAATATTAGTTTTCTTAATGATATGGTTGAGCCTGAAAACTTCGACCAATTATCTAATTCGGAAAGAATATTCGAAAATATTTCTACGACTTTTGGGATCTCTTTCAATTTTACAAGAAGAAAAAGGTCGTCTGAATAAAGAGAATGTCGGACCGTTTGATACTTTGACATTATTGCACTGATCTGATTAAAAGCTGTAATGAAAATAACCACTGAGAGTGGTGATCCTTGTGGTATACCATTTTTAAGATTCTTGGGTGCGGAAAAGACATTATTAGTTTGTTAGGAATGAACGGATGAAACCAAAAATTTTCGGCCCTATTTTCCATTTTATCAGAGTATTCAAAACCACATGAATCCCAATCCTGTCAAAAGCTTTTTCAAAGTCAATTGATAGAATTTAGATGTGGTTTCTTGTTGGTAGTGAGAGATGAACCTATGTATAGTAAAGAATCAATTGTGCTGCAATTGTGTTTAAAAGCGACTTGGTTTTTACTTACTTATTTTTATCGATAAACCATTGAATTCTTTTGGCAATCATTTTTTCTAATATTTTTTCCCATACAAGGTAGCAGGGATATAGGTCTATAGCCGTTTAGCTCAACAGGATTCTTTTTAGGTCTGTGCAAAGGTATGATGGTGGCGGTTTTCCACAATTGAGGTATGACACCGCTTTCGAAAATTTTGTTACAGAGCGATAAAATGCGAAGTTTGAGTGACAGTGTACAGTTTTTAAGGATAGGGTAGGAAATGCGATCGAACCCTTGTGTATTGCCTTTTACCAAAAGAAGGCAGTTTTCCAGTTCGATCAAATTTATTGGCAGTTCGATCGGTTTTGCAGAAGAGGATGTGCAGTTTCTGGGTGGATTTAAGTGTAGCGAGTTGAATTTGGCGCGTAGAAATTCTGGGGGAAAGTTACTATCGTCTGACTGTTTGGCCCAGTTGTTCGCAAAACAATTAGCTATATTCGAAGAATTGGTAAGTGTTTGTGAATCTGTTTTAATAACTTGGATTGTGTAAGGAGTGTAGTTGCCGGAGATGGTCTTAATGTCAGACCAAAGTTTTTTGGGTGTAGAAGAAGAGTTTATGTTGTTGGTAAATATTTCGAAGCATTGATGTTTTGAAGCTTTTGCTGCTTTGCGAAAATGTGCGTTGGTCTTACGATATGAAACTAGGTTAGAATCTGTTGGATGTCTTTTGAAAATCTTCCATTTAAATCTTTATTCCACCAAGGGACATGTGGTTTAGAAATTTTTTTTGTGAGATTGGGGAATTGAGTTATTAGCCGCTGATTTTTTTGTTTTTAGAATTCGAGCAGCTTCTTGATTAATGTTGGAAGAAGTTGGGTGAGTGGATGAAAATTTTAAAACGTTTGAGTTGAAAAGTTCCCAGTTTGCTTTGTCGGTTATGAATTTTGGGCGGTTTTTCGTTTTGAAAATATGTGGGTCAAGCTTTATTGTTGTGACTATAGGAAAGTGGTTGCTACCGCATAAATCTGAGAGCACAGACCAGGACGTAATTGGGGAGATATTAGAGTTAAGTCTACGTGTGTTAGTGTTTTGTGGGTGGAGAAGTGGGTCGGATTGCCGTTATTTAAAAGTATTAAGTTAGAATTAAAAATAAAATTTTCAAATATTTTTCCTCTAGTGTTGCTACGGGGAGAACCCCATGGGGGACTCCAGCAATTAAAGTCGCCGGTCACTAAAATGGGAGTTTGGAGCCCATTAACGATGTTTTCCAAATCCAAAGCAGAAAATAACTGGTCTGGAGGCATATATATATTTACGATGGTTATTTTAATTTTTAGTTCTAATTCGATAGCTATAGCGGAAAGATTTTAATTTATTTGTATGAATTTTTGAGCTATTGATTTGTGAACAAGGAATCCGATTCCTTGTTTAGCAGTAATTTTTGTAGACAAATTGTGGAAATAGGCGTTGTATTGTTTAGGTGAGTAGTTAGAGAGTTTACCTGGGTAAGGATGATTTGGTAATAAAGTTTCTTGCAGTGAAATGATAGATGGGTTTTGATCTTTAATTAATAATTGCAGCTCGTGGAAATTATTAAAAAAACCGTTTAAGTTCCATTGAAGTATTTTCACCATAAAAGTTAAAGGTGAGCCCTTATACACAATATTTTGTTTTTATGTATATTGTGCAAAGAAAGATGGATTTGAGTTGATTTTTTTTTTGTTTTAGAGAAGCTGGTGGTATGTCAAGAGCCACATTTCCAAACGTGCGACTAGAACAGGAGAAAAAGTTTTCCCTTATCCAGCCGCACGTCAGGAGATGTGGCTGCTGCTTCCAATGATGTTGATTATTTAAGTATCGTCATCATCGTAAGATGACGCCTCCATGTAGTAATTGTTTATGAGTTCAGAAGTAAGATTGGATTAAGGAGAAGAGTAAATTGTATTGAGATTATTGATAGTTGAGTTTGAGTTTATGGGATTGTTGTTGTGGATGGTTGTATTTATTGAAGTGTTTTTTTGAAGTGAATTTGTTGCGGATGTTTGCTCTGTTGGTTGCTGTTTTGGTAATGGATGGTTTGGTGTTTGGTGTTGATTGCTGCAGTGTGTTTGTTTCTGGGACTTGCTCTGTTTGTTGGGGTTTCGATAATGGTCCGATAATGGTTCTGTGTAGTTAAAGGAAGGATTGTAACCGGTGTTTTTACGGATGGGTTGCTTAGTTGAATGGGTTTTTCGAAAGTATTGATGGATGGAATGGTTTCTTTTACGTTATATAAAGGGATTTGTTGTTTACTTTTCGAAGCAAATGACACTGTAAATGGATCCAATGTTGTATTTGGATTGTGTTGACCATAAAGGCGTTTAGCTTCGGACATTGAGCATTTTCTTTTAGTTTTTATTGTTATGATTTCTTTTGTGATTTTATATTTGGGACAATCTTTTGAAGAAGCAGGGTGGGAACCTTTACAATTTGAGCAGAAAATACGTGTGCAGGTTTCTGGGGAATGAGTTACCAGGGAGCAGTTGAAACATATAGGGTCTTTTGCTGTGCAGCGTGACGATGTGTGCTCAATGATTTGACATTTTTTGCAGCGCATTGGGTTCGGGATATATTCCGTTACCTTGACTTTATAAAAACCTGTTTCTACTGTTTTTGGTAGAGTAAGAAGGTCAAAAGTAAATAGGATCAGGCCTGATGGCTTTTCCACGCCATCTACTTTCCTTTTGAATTTATAAATTTCAACGACACCTTGTGATTTCATTTCAGTTAAAATCACATTTTCGGATACTGTGTTCAAGCATGGTGCAAAAACCACACCTTTAGTAAAGTTTAATTGGTTATGTAGATTCACTGATACCGGACACGTGTTAGCAAGGGATTTTACTTTGAGAAAAACTTCCGCTATTTTTTTTGGATTTTACGAGTACAAGCAAATTGCCATTCCGTAATTGAGAAACGTGTTCGTATTCTTTGCTGATATTTTCTATGGCTTTTTTAATTAAGAATGGGCTAAGAGATGAAATAGGTTTGTCTTTGTTTGTTGGAGAAATGACTATGAATCTCGGGTTTTTGAAATTAGAGGTGGTAGGAAGTTCAGGGAAATTTTCAACGAATATTGACGATCCTGATTTGTGTGTTTTGGGTGGATTTTGGGATAATGGGAAAACATCTTCGTCAAGAAGCGAAAATTTGTTTCCATTCCCTTTTTTCCTAGGCCCGTGGGCCATCATTATAGAATCACCACTACACAGTCCCGCTTAGTGTAAAAAAAAACCACAGCACGGAAAGTGAATGTAAGAGAGAAAAGAAAACAAACGGTACTACCGATTGAGATTAACCGCACTAGGCAGAGAAGAAAAAAACTAGCAACGCACTGATGACTGATATAGGTCTAGTCTGTTCGAAGGTTAGCCGTTATTATTCTGTTATTATTCTTATCTTTCTTTTCCTTAATGTCCTTCCTTTAACTAAAATAAAGCAGCACACTTTTCAAGTTCTTTCAACATAAGCTGACGTGTTTTTATTCATTCTCTCCAAGAGGTTATGGGCCCAGGCATCATAACGGTATATTAGATTCGAATAATTAAAAAAGTGTGTTTATTGAAATTAAAGATAATTTAAAATGTCTGGACAAGTTTTCCATATCGAAAAACTAAATAATTTCAATTAAAAATTAATGTTGGGCATATGTCGCTGGAACATTCGCAAAGCCTGCTGAGGTTATTGTTGAAGACGTCATCATTAATCAAGCACAAATCAACGCCTGGGAAGTAGCTGATCAAAAAGCAAGAACCGGCATCGTTTTGGCGATGTCACCATCTGAGCTGTTCCATATTAAGCATTGTGCTACATCTAATCACGTTTGGGCAAAATTGGAAGAAGTGTACCATTCCAGAGGACATGCGCGTAAGGCTACGTTTCTAAAACAGTTGCTTTTCACAAAAATGAAAGAGGGAGATAACATGATGGATCATTTGAACAATTTCTTCGGAACGGTGGACAAACTATCGGAGATGGAAATCAGCGTGGCAGAGGATCTACTCGCTATTCTACTGTTATACAGCATCCCGGAAAGTTATGAACATTTTAGATGTGCCATCGAAGCAAGGGATGATTTGCCAGCACCCGAAGCAAAGGACGCTCAAGCAAAGCAGCGTTCACAGGAAGCATTCGTCGCAAAATCTTTTCCAAGAAACAACCGCAACTTTAAACCAAAGGAAAAGAAAGATAACCACAGCAGGTATGTACAGTTCTGGCTACAATTCAAAATACAAACCGCTCAAATGTAAAGCATCGTAAAGTATCGTAAAGGAATTATCGTTAAAACAATCATGCTGCAGAATGTGCTTTATGTTCAGAGTTAAGATCAAATTTATTGTCAATATCAACAATTACATCCAATGGATATGAAATTACATTTTATAAGAACGAAGCTGTGGTTACTCATAAAGATCGAACGGTTGTGAAGGGTTTAAGAAGAGGAGATTTATATTTCATTACATCAGATATCGAAGTTGCAGCTACAGCATGTGATAAGAACAGCTCAATTGAGTGGCATTATCGAAACGGACATCTAAAGGAAAGGGATCTAAAAAAATTAATAACCAATGAAATGGTAACTGGTATTAATATAAAATCCTTGGATCAAATGCCGTTATGTGAGATATGCTCAAGGCAAACAATGTACGATCCCATTTCCCAAAAATAAAAGCATAAAAGCTAATCACTTGCTGGAAATAATTCACTCTGTGTGTGGCCCTATGCGGACAACTTCGATAGGCGGTTTCAAATCATTTGGCATTTTTTGATGATAAATCAAGATATGCGGATGTACACTTTTTGAGGGCAAAAAGCGACATTAGTCGACAAAGTCGCAAAATAAACTCGTGATAGAACAATAGCACGCACAACACGAGTGTTGTACGGGCTGTAGCGCCACCCATTATATTATTATTATTATATTATTATTATAATAACAGAGGCTGGAATAAGAAGAGAGTATACTGTAGTCCACACTCCTCAACAAAATGGCACCACAGAAAGAATGAACAAAACATTAGTGGAGATGGCCCGCTGTATGATGCTACAGTCGAGTCTTCCTAGGAGCTTCTGCGGTGAAGCAATTGCGACAGCTGCGTATATAAGTATATAAAATAATTTTCATTAATAATTTTCATTCATTGCTAAAAGAAGTTAAACATTGGCTATTCAATATTGACTATATGAACATTGATGCTATCTTTCGATGTGTGCATTGAATTCTAACTACTCTTTTGTTGTCAACATTATGCAGTCTAAATAGTTGGTTTGGCATTTTTATTAATAGAATATGTATATAATTCACCCTCCTATTATGTAGTGGTTACCACACACTTGTATTGTATAATTTTGTATATCATTCAACACTAACTTTCACAGTTATAGAATGATTAACTTTCTTCTTAATATATTTACATTTTGTAATAAACATTGTATAAAATTAAGATTAAGTTGGAATGAATAAAAAAAATTAAATGAAATGAAATCAGAGTTGGGCAAAAAGAGATGTGTGCAATTATTGCAAAAGGAAGGGTCATTGGGTTCGAACTTGTTAAAGATGGATATCTGAAGGACGCCCATCGAAAAGTAAGACAGATGGTAATGTTCAAACTAATGCACTCGACGCAAACATGGCTCTTTTTTCTATTTGTGATGAGATCTGTGTAGCTGAATGGAGTTCCTTGGATTGGTGGGTTGATAATGGAGCAACGAAACATATCAAAAACAGGAAGGATTTCTTCGTTGAATTCAATCAGTTTGATATTCCCTATTACATAAAGGCAGCTGGAAAAGGTACAGTCAAAATTGCCTCAATTGTCAAACATAATAGTTTAATATTGACATTAAATGATGTATGGGATGTTACAAATACATATAGAAACTTATTTTCTGTTTTATCGGGACAGGATAGAAATCAAAATAGTGTGTTCAAGTCGACAGTAACCTCGTGCTCACTTAAAATCAATGGAAAAACGATGGAATGTGGAACTCGTGAGGTAAACGGAACATTATATAAGCAAATATAAAGACAATTGTCACAGCCAAACAGACAAGAGTAAATGTTGTAATTGCAGATAATTCAACTTTGCAGCTATATCATCGTCAAGCGACATGTCAAGGAAATGCTTGAAAAATAACTAGGCATCAAGGTAAATTTAGATAAGCAACTCTGCGAGCCATGCATCTGTGGGAAAATGCATCGACTGCCATTTGGTATCAGGAAGAAGTCTGTAAAGCCTGCAGTACTGATGTCAACGGATGTACGAGGGGCGTTCAATATATTCCCGGTATCGGGGTGAAGCTGTTGTATATATAAATTGACTTATTTACCAAGTAATACTATTATTTTAGTGCATTCATGTAAAATTTCATATAAATGTGATAGGCACATTAAGTTTGTAATGATTAGTATATGTTATATATGAAGGTAGTGATTCAGTGAGATATAATGTATAGTTCATTGCAAACAAAAGGGCACAACCATTATATGTAAATAAATACATTATATCAAGTCAATTCAAGAGGAGGAAAGGATGCTGAGGTCACTAACCCCCATAGGTGTCCGGGGATTGCTTCTTATAGAAGGGTGCCGTTAGCAAACTGTCGTCATTCTGAACAATGAACAAAGAGTCGGATCCCTCGTTGAATATGCTGATTGGTGATATATAATAACGATCGTGTACCGACCAGCTGATGTTGTCGTCGAAGACTCTTTTGACTAAAGTGTTCTCATGGTATTGTAGAGCGGAAATTCTTTTCTTGGCTAGTCCCACAAGATACTCAAATAGGGGTAATACCCCTGATTCGTGGTAAATGGTGAGGTTGCTGAACCATTTGCCTCCTGGTCTTTTACGTCTCGAGATGCATTTTCGTATAACCATGCGTTCAAATCTATGTAGCTCCAATGCCACGTTGGGTGTAATAGTGAACCAAATCAAAAAGCCATATGCTAAGAGAGGACGTAATAGTGTTTTGTATAAGAGTAATTTAGTTTTGCAATCTACATCTCCAGAATTTCATAAGAAATTTAGCTTCGATGCTGCAAACATTTCGTGTAGCTGAATTCCTAGATATTTTATTGGTGTTTTAGGGGAATGTGATTGCCCTCAATCGTGAGAATGAGATCACGGCTTTCACGTACTGAAGCGTAATGCCCTCTACCCGACGCATTTCTGAAACAGGTTACTTCACATTTCCCTAAATTTAGGTCTATATCCCAGCATCTGAAAAATGGTATGACCTTATGAAGGTGTAGTTTCACTGCGTTTAGAGCTGTGTGGGGCCTTTCATGATGACTTAACAGAATGGTACCGTCGGCATATAGGATCGCCTCTGAATCAAGTTGAAATGTAGGGAAGTCAGAAAGGAAGAAGTTAAAAAGGTGGGGCCCTAGAATGGAGCCTTGCGGTACCCCCCTGTGAATTGAAATTTGTTGTGAGAAAAGGTTTTCGAAATATACTGATTTTAGTTAAGTGGGGTGGGAAATTTAGGTAGAACAGTTCATATATGAGTCCGTCGTGCCAAACAGAATCAAAAGCTTTGGTCAGACACAACGCGAGAATTTTATTTTGGAGGTACAATAAGGCATGCTCTGTGGAGTGTCCTCTTTTAAAACCAAATTGATTAGGTTGGGAAAGTTCGGACTTATCTATGGAGCTGTGGATTTTCAAAAGGATGGTTTGAATGGCATTTGTGCTATTACCCTTTTTAATCGGAATCAATTTCGCTTTTTTCCAAGACAAGGGAACGTAGCAATTGTTCGGGCAATTGTTGAGAATAGGTGTAAGGAATTTAGCTAAAACTGCTTACACTTCCGAATGACGAAGTTAGAGATATTATCTAGACCGGAAGATTTTTGCTTCTAAAGTGTTAACTGAAATAAAGTGTTCATTACCAACTTCGCTTGACTTATTGAAGGGAGAGAAATTTGTTAAGTTGAGATTTCGATTCCAGACATTAAAGGAAGTATTAAAAGTTTCCACAACAAGAGTGTTGTGAATATTATAGGAAGGAGTTCTAGAAGCATGTAATTCAGCATAATAATCACCAAAGGCATCTATTTTTTCAGTGGCAGAAGAGCAAACTCTCTCACCATATCTCAATTGTGCCTCAGGATTTTTAGATTTTTTACGTCCCGTGATTTGATATATTGCTTTCAACACGCATGGGGAGGGCTTAAGACTTTTGAGCTTGCTTCTTAACTGCTCATTAGCCTCTATTCTTATTCTGTCTTTTATTATTTTGCTGAGACAGCTTATCCTCGCTGACAAATCAACATATCTGGGATTGCTACGATCTCCAAACTGTAGAAAAATTCTTTTTAGCCTTCTTTTCCAGATCTTTCTTGTTTTAAACAATTCCAATGTCGACTCCGACACCCTAATCCAGTTGGGGCGGAAGGGTAAAACCCTACTATGGTTTGAGAGCCAATTGTGTATTTTGTTTGTGAGTGAGTCTACTAGGACATCAATCTCAGGGTTTGAGAGATTCCTATCTGTAGGTAAATTTAAATTGGAGAGTTCAGAATTTAGTGTAGAATTGAAATTTGTCCAGTTAAACTATTGAAATTTGACGGGATGTCCGGAAAGATTGAGGCATTTGGAAGTTGAAGGCCCAGAATCACTGAGCAGTGATCAGAGAGTTGGTCAGCTGTGGAACAGGCGATGTTGTTACAAGAGATTAAATTGGACGATACTAGAAAGAAATCCAGATGTGAATCAGAGCTAGGTCTGGTCGGCTCTATGGTTTTAATTAAGTCGAAGTCTAGCAAGTGTTCTTGGAACCATTGAGCAAAGTGCCTGCCGTTATCATTTTGTATACTATCACCCCAAAGGGGGTGCCTTGAGTTAAAATCACCTCCAATTATTATGTAATCGTAGTTGCATAAAGAATTTAACAGATCATCAAGGGCTGGGGCAAGCGCCACACCAGCTCTGTGAGAGATATATAAAGAGACTAGGGCTAAAGATTTTGCGGATTGGTTGCTTGCAAGAATCGAAACGGACGCGATTGTAGCAGAGATGTAATTGTTAGAAAAAAAAGATTGAGAAAAGGAGATGTTATTACGCAGGAAAAGCCCCGTACCTCTGTCATCATTATTCACGATTAGATCATATTGGTCGTTAAATCTACGTCTGCTTGAGTGTACTGATAGGCAGGTTTCCTGAACTAACAAGGCCGTGGGAAGCCTGTCCTTCAGTAGGAGATCAATTTCAACTTTCTTTTCATCGTTTAACGTTCGAATATTTGCAGTAATTATAGAAAGACTTACGGGCATGTTATGGAGGCGATAAAGTTTGCAAAAACTTTCTTAACTCATAGGAAAATTTGCGCCAAAGTCAATAATAATTACTCTTCAACCCTTCCTCTGTTTAATGCTATACCTCAAGGCTCCCCACTCTCAGTGGTTCTATTTATAATTGCCTTCGATGAACTATCTAAGATAATTAGTAAACACAGACACTTAGATCATTGCATTTACGCAGACGATGTTTTCGTGCTGAGTAAAAGCATAGATCTAAGTAAAACCAATAATTTATTTACGTCACTAATTGAAGACATCTTAAATTGGTCTAACCTCTCTGGTGGCTTTCTCTCGACAAATGCAAAACTTAGACTACATAAAGCTCCTACACTCTTACAACTCCATTATTAGCAGGGATTTTGCTTTTCTAGGAACCTAAAACACTCAAAAAGAGTTCAGTCATCAATAGCAAATGCTCTCATAATTTCAAAAATTCTGGATCTCCCGCAGAAAATGCACATTCAACGAACCCTAACTGTCCCACCATGGGCTACTAAGCCATAGTCACTTATCCTGGACCTAACCCGTCACGACAAGAACAGTACACCAAAAGAGACTTACCTTGCTTCTTTTCTCCGCATTTCCACATCCCTAAAAGCGAAAGGCTGGGAGTTCATCTTTACGGACGGTTCCAAGAAGAACAACTGTACTTCTTTTTTCGTCACCAAGGAAAATGGTACTTTAATTCTTGGAGGTTTACTACCAACATATGTTCACAGCAGAAGTCCTAGCCATCTACAAAGCTTTATGGATAACTGCTAAACTGTGTGGAAGATATGTGATCTGCTCGGACAGTTTGTCCACTATCAACGCGGTAAAAAATCCCAAACAGAACACAGTCATCATCTCGGATACCCGCAACTACATTGCTAATGCTCCAAAAAAAAATAAAAATAATGTGGGTCCCAAGCCACGTCGGTATAAAAGGGAACGAACTTGCGGACCAAGAAGCTGGGCTTGCGCACCGAGCCCCAATGTACCAATTTGAGGCTGCCACTAAATCAGATGCACTACGCTTCCTAAAGTCCTCAATCAACTCCAAATTATTATGTGACTGGCAACACTACCACCACCACTACACCCTCTACAACCCAGACCGCAGCATTCCGCTGATCTCTGTTCATAAATGGAAGAAAGTTTGGTCCACATCTTGGCTGTAGAGTGACTTGTCACCAAGAACTTTAGCTGGTTGATGAGTTGTGCCTTTTTGTCTTTCTGAAACCAATCAGCAAGAGCTGACGCGCCTGTTGGCTTTTTGGATTTATCGAGAACACCGTCCAAATCATGTGCATGCAGGTAGACCAGAATCTGAAACTTCCAAAGTGAATAATCAATTCAATGGAAGAATTTCTGCAAATTTATACTTTTGTCCATTTCTTTTGTTCCATTCGATTTATTCGTGCTGATAACGTGTTGAAATAAATTACTCATAAAGTTTTACAACAAAAGAATGTCTTTATTCTTTAGGTAACAATCGCTAAGTAGTAGTAGTAGTAATTTTTATTGAGGTGTTCTTTTTCTTTTACAAAACATATTTGGGTATAATGCACACGATTTTATTACATATATATATATTATTGCGGCCGACTTAGAATTGGTCTAGCTACTCTGAGATCAAATGTATTTATTTCGAGTATGTTTAATATCGAGAGATGGAGCAATTAGTTGTGAATTCCTCTTCAATGTGAGTTTGTGAAACTGTCCACTCAACAAGCCAGATGTAATTATGAGTGACTTAACCTAACTTAAAACTAGAAAGAATAACATGGCGGATAGAAGGAGAACAAAATGTACTCCTCCCTACACCTGTAGAGTGCGACTGGGCGGGCATAAACCCCGTTTGTTGTGAGCCGTAGCGTGACTCTCACTATCTGTCTCTGTCGAGACATTCACAACCATTTGATTTCACAAAATTATGTAATAGATTCGTCTTAACATCTGATACAAAAAAGAGGGGACAAAAATAAATAAATAAAGGCACCATTCATTGGTTGATTTGAAGGAAAACAAAATTAATAATTTAAGAATAACAGTTGTAATAGTAATTCAATATTAATACATAGTATTTGGTAAATTCATTATTTATACATAGTATTCAGAAATTAGCATAGAGTTAATTTGTAACTAGCTTAACATAGCTTAATATTTAGGGGATAATAATACAAAGGAGCAAATCCTATGAGTTCAAGCAATTTAAGTCTTATAAGTGTCTATGTAGTGTATGTAGTGTATAATAAATATATTTACTAAAGTTAATTACTATATATTTACTAGTTATTTACTAAAGAAATTTAGCTTCGATGCTGCAAACCTTTCGTGTAGCTGAATTCCTAGATATTTTATTGGTGTTTTTAGGGGAATGTGATTGCCCTCAATCGTGAGAATGAGATCACGGCTTTCACGTACTGCAGTGTAATGCCCTCTACCCGACGCATTTCTGAAACAGGTTACTTCACATTTCCCTAAATTTAGGTCTATATCCCAGCATCTGAAAAATGGTATGACCTTATGAAGGTGTAGTTTCACTGCGTTTAGAGCTGTGTGGGGCCTTTCATCGCCTCTGAAACAAGTTGAAATGTAGGGAAGTCAGAAAGGAAGAAGTTAAAAAGGTGGGGCCCTAGAATGGAGCCTTGCGGAACCCCCCTGTGAATTGAAATTTGTTGTGAGAAAAGGTTTTCGAAATATACTGATTTTAGTTAAGTGGGGTGGGAAATTTAGGTAGAACAGTTCATATATGAGTCCGTCGTGCCAAACAGAATCAAAAGCTTTGGTCAGACACAACGCGAGAATTTTATTTTGGAGGTACAATAAGGCATGATCTGTGGAGTGTCCTCTTTTAAAACCAAATTGATTAGGTTGGGAGAGTTCGGACTTATCTATGAAGTTGTGGATTTTCAAAAGAATGGTTTGAATGGCATTTGTGCTATTACCCTTTTTAATCGGAATCAATTTCGCTTTTTTCCAAGACAAGGAAAAGTAGCAATTGTTCGGGCAATTGTTGAGAATAGGTGTAAGCAATTTAGCTAAAACTGCTTACACTTCCGAATGACGAAGTTAGAGATATTATCTAGACCGGAAGAATTTTTATTATTAAGGGAGTTGATTATTGCTTCTAAAGTGTTAACTGAAATAAAGTGTTCATTACCAACTTCGCTTGACTTATTGAAGGGAGAGAAATTTGTTAAGTTGAGATTTCGATTCCAGACATTAAAGGAAGTATTAAAAGTTTCCACAACAAGAGTGTTGTTAATATCATAAGAAATAGTTCTAGAAGCATATAACTCAGCATAATAATCACCAAGGCTATCTATTTTTTCAGTGGCAGAAGAGCAAACTCTCTCACCGTATCTCAATTGTGCATCAGGATTTGGAGATGTTTTTCGTCCCGTGATTTCCCGTTTAAAGCAATAAAACACGCATGGGGAGGGCTTAAGACTTTTGAGCTTGCTTCTTAACTGCTCATTAGCCTCTATTCTTATTCTGTCTTTTATTATTTTGCTGAGACAGCTTATCCTCGCTGACAAATCAACATATCTGGGATTGCTACGATCTCAAAACTGCAGAAAAATTCTTTTTAGCCTTCTTTTCCAGATCTTTCTTGTTTTAAACAATTCCAATGTCTACTCCGACACCCTAATCCAGTTGGGGCGGAAGGGTAAAACCCTACTATGGTTTGAGAGCCAATTGTGTATTTTGTTTGTGAGTGAGTCTACTAGGACATCAATCTCAGGGTTTGAGAGATTCCTATCTGTAGGTAAATTTAAATTGGAGAGTTCAGAATTTAGTGTAGAATTGAAATTTGTCCAGTTAAACTATTGAAATATGACGGGATGTCCGGAAAGATTGAGGCATTTGGAAGTTGAAGGCCCAGAATCACTGAGCAGTTGATCAGAGAGTTGGTCAGCTGTGGAACAGGCGATGTTGTTACAAGAGATTAAATTGGACGATACTAGAAAGAAATCCAGATGTGAATCAGAGCTAGGTCTGGTCGGCTCTATGGTTTTAATTAAGTCGAAGTCTAGCAAGTGTTCTTGGAACCATTGAGTAAAGTACCTGCCGTTATCATTTTGTCTACTATCAACCCAAAGGGGGTTCCTTGAGTTAAAATCACCTCCAATTATTATGTAATCGTAGTTGCATAAAGAATTTTACATATCATCAAGAGCTGGACCAGCTCTGTGAGAGATGTATAAAGAGACTAGGGCTAAAGATTTTGCGGATTGGTTGCTTGCAAGAATCGAAACGGACGCGATTGTAGCACAGATGTAATTGTTAGAAAAAAAAATTGAGAAAAAGAGATATTATTGCGCAGGAAAAACCCCTGCCATCATTATTCACGATTAGATCATATTGGTCGTTAAATCTACGTCTGCTTGAGTGTACTGATAGGCAGGTTTCCTGAACTAACAAGGCCGTGGGAAGCCTGTCCTTCAGTAGGAGATCAATTTCAACTTTCTTTTCATCGTTTAACGTTCGAATATTTGCAGTAACTATAGAAAGACTTACGGGCATGTTATAGAGGCGATAAAGTTTGCAAAAACGATTTTTCTTTTGAATACTCCTTCAATTTTCTGGTAATAAGGCCAGAAATTCGCAATTTTTTCCATAAGACTCTCCAGCGGGATACCGAAGAGTTTTTCCGATTCAGCCTCGAAGTCAGCAAAGACCGACCCCTAACTGCATCAGCATAAGAAAATGCATTCCGCTGTGGGCTTCCGACAGCTCGATTAACTGAATTGCGCAGGGCAATTCTCTTATTACAGGAGTTCTTCCTTCCGTTTCTGGAAGGTTACCCATTTAGAGCAGCCCTTAAAACTGGCCGGGTGGCCTTTAATATTGCAGTTTACGCAAAAAAGTTCCTTAAGTCTTACATCCGCTGGCAACTTTTTGAAGACTTAGAACTTTTTGTTGCAGAATTAAGATCGGAATTCAAGATTGTTTCAAAGAAAGCTAATTATTTTTTGGGAATAGAAATTAAACGTGAAAATGATCACATTAAAATTTGCCAGCAATCACATGCAAGGAGGATACTTGAACGTTTGGTTTTCTCTTAATGCAAGCCGATCTCAACACCAATGCTGAAAAGTTCAGAAGCTTCGAAAACAGGGATAGTTGAAGCCACGAAACACACAGACAAGCAGTTCGTGCTCTCATGTATCTGATGCTTGGAACAAGACCGGACTTGGCTTACAGCGTAGGATTTTTATCAAGATCACTTGAAAACCCGACGACCGAAGATGTAGCCAGAGTAAAGAGAGTTTTTCGATACAGCGCGGGTACAATCAATTTGGGAATTGTGTATCGACGTAATACAAAGACGGGCATTATTGAATGCTACAGTCAGGCAGATTTTGGTGGGTGTACAAAAACTGGACGATCAACTTCAGGAGTAGTTGTTACATATGCAGGTGGAGGTATTTCATGGCTGAGTCAGAGGCAGGCAAAGGTAGCTACTTCAAAAGCAGAAATTGTAGCTGCTAATGAAGCCACAAAAGAAGTAATTTGGTTGAGCAGACTATTGAAAGGAATATCGGAATTAGGGTACATTCCTATTCTTCAAGTTGACAATTCCGCAGCGGTGAGACTAGCTCAAAATCCTGAGTACAATCACTTTGTTGCACATGCTTGACATCATTCCTCTCTTTTATCCATGTATTTTTTAACTCCTCCTTCCTTTAATTTAAAACTCTCCTGAGTTGTAGTACTTTCCGGAGGCAACTGTATTTTTGTAGCTACTGCTGGATTTCGTATACAATTTTTAATTCTAATTTTCATTCTTTTGTTTTTACAATACAAAATGGTTATAACTACTATGGTTATAACGACATATTAAATTTTTAAAAAACCTTCCGATCGGGTAAATAAGTTTCAAGTTTCTAATTTGTATCGAACTCTTTCGTTTTATTGGGTGAGATCCCTAGTGTTTTATGATGTCGGTTGTCATAGTATCTAAAAGCTCTAAATATTTTTGTGTTTGTAGAAATGTCCCTATCTTTGATTATATGCAAAATTTCTAATATAGTAGAATGCAACCGTTCGACGTCAGAATTCCCAGTATGGGAGTTGGGCTTGGTAAAATGTATCTCAATATTATGTTCTCTTAGGAATTCTAAAATATTTGTTGATCTAAACTCATTGTCAGTTATTATTTTTTTTTTGGTTTCCCACATTTACTGATATGCTCCTCTAAGCTTTCTATTTTGTGCACATAGTTTTTACTTGCAAGTCTATAAACGCATGCCTGCTTCGTTAGCTTGTCTATGAAAGTCAGATAAATTTGTTTATTAAAATGAAATATGTCCATATGTATAACGTCATTTTTGTTCGTTGGTGTTTCTGTTAATTGGAATTTAGCTTTAATTGGTCTTCTATCGTACTTGCTTGCTTGGCATATTTGACAATTGCCTATAATTCTGGGATATGCCTTATTCAATTTGGGTAAAAGATTGCATTTTTTAGTGTATGATAGGTTTCTACTATTCCCGAATGGCTGCTTTCTTTTGTATGATACAAGGATATTTGCTTATATAGAACTTCTTCCCGTCTTAGTTCTCTTACTCTTCTGCTAGTTCTAATAAATTTTACTTTTTTATCATAAGAGAAGATGTCTATTAGAAATTGTTGTATTCTATTATATTCATTGTCATCTACCTCCGAATATAGTCATATTCGGTCGCGTATGAAGTTGCCCATACTATAGCCATAAATTCCTTATCGGTGGTGGAATAGTTGAGCTCGTGTAGAGGTTGACTGTCTTGAGACAAGACAGCTCATATCGCATAATTACTTGCATCCGTAAAAAGTGAGAATGCTTTGCTAAAGTCCGTGTATTTCAAAACAGTGATTAGTTAGATTTGATTTCAGCGTTTCAAAGGCTTATATATACTCCGGGTCATGTGTATTTATTTTGTTATCTTTTTGTATTTATTTTACTATCTTTTTTTAAATATCTAATCATTGGAAAAGCGATTTTGGAATAATCCTTAATGAATTTCCTATAGTATCCACTTGCACCCAGAAATGATTTAAGTTGTTTTTGCGTAGATGGAAGGGGAATATCTTGGATAACTTTTACTTTATTTGGATTAGGTTTCATTCCGTCTTTCGTCAGAAAGTGGCCTAAAAAGTCCGTATTCTTTTTTAAAAACGAACACTTGCTTATCTGAAGGGGCAACAATATGTTCCTGTAGGGGGAAATGGAGAAAATCAATATACCGTCTAAATAAACGATACATATTCTACCTATTAATTCTCTCAAAATTTCGTTCATTAGTCGTTGGAATGCAGCGGGAGCGTTCTTCAAACCGAACGGCATCCTGACATATTCATATAGGCCACTAGGTGTGATGAAGGCTGTTTTGTGTATGTCTCTCGGATAAACGATAATTTGGTGATAAACTTTGGCTAAGTCCAAGGTTGAAAAATATTGTGCTCTTCCAAGCTTATTTAATATGTTATCGATATTAGGTAACGGGAATTTATCTGGGACTGTAAATTCGTTTAATTTACGATAATCGACGTACATCTGTATTGCGACGTTACATCTGGCTATTAGATTTCCTAACAATGCCTTGCTTCTCCATTTCGGTAATATGTCTATTGACTTCATCCTCATGCTTTGGATGAAGCTTATATAATTCTGCATATATTTGTTCGTCACTGGTAAGACGAATTTCGTACATTATACTTTGGATGTTTGTTAATTGATCCCACTCATGATATTGAAGTACATTGTATTTATTGATAAGTTTACCTACGAGATCACGCTCCTCTTCATTCAGGTGTCCTAGGTCTACTGGGGTTTCATTTCCTAATTCATAACATGCTATCGGGAAATGTTTATCTTCAACGATTCTTAGCACCTTGCCATTCTGCAGTAAAATTAACTTTTTTATGAAAACTCTTCAGGTACTGGGAAACTGTATAATTCCAGATTTTCGGTAGCCTTGGTGTTTATTATATTTATAGATATTCGTTTTTCATCAACAGTTTTATAATTTTCAGGAGATAGTGCTTCCAGTATCTATCAAACAGATATGTTGTTGGTTAGCTATATTGAATGTTACCAACATTTTCCCTCCACCGGGGCTTCGTTGAGAAAAGCCGATGGTTGCCCTACTGAAATTTGTCCTTCGCTTTCTTCTGATACCTCTGCCTTCTGCGATATATTGTCTGTATCCATAGGCTGGGATCTTTGTCTCCAGTTATGTCGATATGAATTAGAATGGTTCATTTGTCTTACTTGCCCGGAATTACGTTGGTGATTATTGTTTTGTCGGTACATATCATTAGCCTCCCTATGTTGTCCTGAACTATTTTGATAATTATTGTTTCGTCCTGATGTATCATTACTTGGTCGAGATTGTCCTGACATATTATGATAGTTGCTACTTGATGGAACGTGGTCATTCCCGGAATTGTTTTGGTAATTAGAAACTCTTTTAAAATAGTGATTTGCTCGCATTTGAAAATGTTAATTTTTTTTGTGTTGTTCTTTTCGCGTTGCAACTGAAAGTTTTAAGTTTGCACTATCATAACCTATATATTTAATTAAAATTCTTTTGATTTCACTGATGTTATAAATATCTGCTAATTCCATAGCCAAATTTCCTGCTACTACTTCCTCAATTTTTACTATCAAAACAATAACAAACTTATTCCTAAATAATTTCTGTTGATGTTGTTACATCGTTAAAGCGTTTATTTCGCATATACAAAAATCAACTTTTTTACATAGGTCTTGTATCGAACTTACTCGAAAATGATTTATTCTTCCGGTGAGATCATCTTTGTCTCCTGATGGTCTGAAGTTCAGCTTGAAGGATTCTCGTACTTCTTCCCATGACCGAAGTTGATGAATGGTGATGAGATCCAGCGCCTTGCCCGATATTTTTCGCTGTCTAATTGAGTCATTTTCGTTTGCCATTGTACCTTGTCTTATAATGTTTTCACTAGTTCACACAAATAGATACGAAGAAACAATTCCTTTGTTTTTTTTCCTTTTCTGTTTTTTTAAACACTTTTTTGCGGTTAATATTGATTTGAATAAAATAATAATGTTCACTCAATTTCACGGTTTTAGCTTGTTTGCCGGTTCTCGTATGGATTGTGAATTTTTCAGCAATCCTACCGACTGCGTCAGTAATAATTTTCGTAGAAATATTTAAATAAAAACATCGTTTTATTTTATTTAATACTACTTTAATTATTATTAATTAAAATTCCTAAGGAAAAGCCGCTGTCCAAGCGAGGCCGCACTTTTCCGGAAGGTTGCTTAACAACTAAAAACTATATCTAATTCAATCTTAGCAGCAACCAAATTCGTACAGCTCGCTACCTGGTGAAAAATGCACATTTACATTTACTGCACTTATATTTCCGAATGAATACCATTGCCAGAATTAATGTTAGGTGTCGTTTTCAGCGGGTTAACTAACACTTTTGGGTTTCTTGGAAATCGAATGTTAATCGAAAATGTAACTCGCGTCTACCCGTTGACCTAACCTGACATATCCGATCCGGATTATTCGTCACTGGAGTTGTCCTGTGGGAGCAGGTCTTTCTTCTCACTCACCTATAGTGCAGCCATGAGTTTAGAGGTACTGGCCCTCACTGCTTCGTCCGCCTCTCGGGTTTCCTTGTTTTTATGCCAAGGTTACGAAGTCATACTCGAAATTAGTATCTCGTTCGCATCCTGAGATTCACATGAAACAGCACAAAGTTCAGTTCTGCATTCGTCGTTGCTAAGTCGGAGATCTTGTATGTGAGATTATTCTCACATTATTAAGGCCAATTTATCATTTCTGTGATTTCATTCCCTTGATTGCTTGAGTTGACTTCTTCTCTTCTTAGAGTTCCTCTACGCTACGGAGGTTGGCAATCATCATGTAAAGTGTTTATTTTATTTTTACACCTCTATATATTTCTGCTGCCGAAAGATTGAGCCACTCTCGTAGGTTAGATATCCAGGACAGTCTTTGTATTCCTCTACCTCTTTT
This sequence comes from Eristalis pertinax, assembly GCA_907269125.1. NCBI lineage: Eukaryota > Metazoa > Arthropoda > Insecta > Diptera > Syrphidae > Eristalis > Eristalis pertinax. Next base: position 20,493,558 of record OU026148.1, read on the forward strand.
CCATTCTATTCTACCCTGCAGAATAACTTGAAGTAAGTTGTATTTTTCATTCCTTAAAATGTTACCCAAATATTCCAATTTTCTCCTTTTAACGGTAATCATAAGCTCTTTCTTTAGGTTTATACGTCTCAGTACTTCTTCGTTTGTTACTCTGTCGGTCCAAGAAATACGGAGGATTTTTCTATAGATCCACATTTCGTAGGCCTCCAGCCTACGAGTCAGTTGACTTAAGCCTCCTTAAATCCATTATGCTTGGACCTTGGGTGTTAAAGAATGTTTTGTATGAAGTGTTGGGTAAACTAAGAAATATGGTGTTTTCATAAACGTCGGAGATCTGCGCTAGTACAGTCACATTTCTTTTCTCATGCGTTTTTGAACACACACACGGTGCAGTATATCTGCAGGCTTGCTTTAGTACAAAATAACTTTCTTCCAATCGACCTTGTTTGCAGTAAAAAAAAAATGACTGCACAATCTGCCCGACATCGATGAGCTAATGACGTTTATGAACAGTAGGCTCTGAAGTTCACGTAAGGTAGTATGATCACATATCTGCATTAATGAACATGGATAACGCAGTCGGTTGTTAGTCTGAGGTTTATGAAAACATCTATATTTAAACAAAATAACATTACTTTTTACAATATTACAATAGTATTACTTAAAAGAAAAATATATTATTGTATGAAATGTGATTAGCTAGAACCCTATTAGTCATTAATCTTTTTTTTAAATCCGTATAATAAATTAGGTCAAACATTCGAACCAACTGAGATCTCAATGCAAGAAGGTGCCACCACAGCGCCGCCTTTACTAACTGAAGCTGATTTAATTGGTTTGATGGAAAAACATGGTATCGGTACAGATGCTACGCATGCTGAACATATTAACACCATAAAAGAAAGAGGTTTCTGCTATGCTATTTTATAACCAAGTACTAGAGAATTAATAAAGTTATTCTTATATGGTTAGGATATATTGGAGAAGTTGATCGAGGATTCCTTGTACCTGGTGTAATCGGTATGGGTCTGTATGAGGGATACGATGCAATGGAATTGATTCTGACAAAACCCGTGCTGCGTGCCGAATTCGAGGCTGATTTAAAACAAATTTGTCTTGGCCGAAAGGATCCTAAAACCGTTTTACATGAACAGATAGTAAAATACAAAGAAGCTTATAGAATCATTAAGAATAAAATAGAAAAAATGGATGAAAAAATGGCGATAAGGTATTAACAAAGTATTAACCATGATTAGTGTGTTTAAAAATAATTTTTGCTTATGTTATACAGGATCAATGCTACCCCTCAAATAATTTCAGCAAATGAAGACATTGAAAACTGGGTTCAAGAGGTCTTCGAATGTCCGAAATGCGTCACTTCTAAGATGGCTTTGAAGAAAAAGAAGGACTCTACTGGTTACTATATTGGTTGTTTAAATTATCCCTATTGCAAGAATGCAGTTTGGCTTGCGGAGGAATTGAAGGACGTTTCTTTAACTGATCAGTATTGTGGACGGTGCAAAGCGCCTACGAAAATGTTAAAAATGAAACTGAACTCAGTATATCGTGTTTTATTTAGTTCAGCTGATGGCTGGTATACTACATGCTTACGATGTGATAGTAAATTTCGTGAAACTTTCAATATAAATGTAGATCAAGTTAATAATGTTGGGGCAATTGTAACTGATGATATATCAAGAATAAATGGCCGCAACGAAAATTTGAGAACTTTGAGCAGTGCATCAGACGTTAATAGCAGACCAACGGGGATCGTTTCAGCAAGTACATCCAAAAACTCTAAATCTGTACAGTCAAAGCAAATTCCGAAAATATCACATAAAATAAACCTAGAAATATCAAGTCGTAAATCCGTAACTCATTGTAGAGTACCAATTACTGAAAGTGTAGACACGAGAGCTTTTTTCGATTCCAGTGATGGATTTGATGATTTGCTTTTGCGCGCAGACGTGAATAATGATATTGAAGAAGCATCACATGGGATTGCTACAAATAATGAAATTGGTGATTTATTTATGAATGATGATTTCGAAGACTATAATTGGTGTGGAGCATCTACAACACCTATTCTCCCATCAGACAATATCAGTGATTTGGTACAAACTACAAGCAGTGATTCATTAGTCACACAAGCTTCTCAAACACATAATCCATCAGAAACAGTTAAATGTACAGGGTGTAATCACCTGGCAAAAGAGTAAGTGTATATTCTTATATACCTGAATGTATGTTTGTATGGCCTGGTAATAGTATAAATGTATATAACTAAATATCATTAGTTGTATATTTTGTTGAACAATGTTGAAATATTAGTTTGCCAATCCCTTTTTGAAGAAAATTGAAATAAATTAGCTTAGGCTTGTTAAAGACAAGTTTTTAAATAAGTTTGTTTGCCGGACAGTCAGTTTTCACTGTTTATAAAAACAAAAAATATTTTATTTTTCGTCAAATTTTCCCTCAATTTTATAGGCGACAAAGCTATTTTTATGTATGTAATAATTTTATTCCCATATTTCAGATTCACTGTAAAAAAAAAAGGAGCTAATAAGGGACGAATATTCTATACATGTTCAAAATCGAATCAGTGCCCATTTTTCCAGTGGGCTGATATAAGCAATCAGAGCGAAAAAATTGATTTACATGTTGGAACCAATGAACCATCAGGTTGGATAAATTCACGGTTAGAAAATATTCCAAGTGGATCTAGAGTAAATAGTATGTTTGAAACACAAAATTGAATATTATAAAATGTTATACAATGTTCTATATTTTGTAGGTCGGTATAGTTCTCAAAATGTATCTACAAAAAGGAAATGTGGTTTATGTCGAGAAGAAGGGCATACAAGGACTAAATGCCCTCGTAAGGGTAATTGAAATAATATTTGTATGATATGTAAAATGAATAAGAAAAAAGAAAACAAGTATTGTGATTTGTATTATTATTATTATTATTTGTATATTCTGTCGTCTAACTTGTTTATCATAATTATTAAGCAAGGGAATACCACGTCCAAGCAGCAGTCATGGCCTCTGCAATACAGAGGCATGCTAACATCTGAACTTTGTAGAGTGTCTCCCTCGCGGTCAGGTTATCTTAGTACATGCTATTGCACTGTTGGTAAATCTTGGTAGAACAATAACCGAACATCCACCAAAAGATGCTTGGACTGCATCCCCACGATTTCCTAGCTAAAGTTCGACATATCATTAGAACATGCTTCGATTTCCTTTTTATCTTTTCTGTGTGATTTTTCCAGGTGAGTTTGAGTTAACTTCGGTACCAGTGCTATAGTCGTTTCAGTTTTTTTTTTTTTTAGAAGGTAATATAGTGGGTTTTGGCTGCTTTAGGTTTAGCCCAGCAAACACGTACTATTCCTTAGTTACTGTTAGTTCCCTTTTGATAATCACCGCTATACCTTATATTATAAACGGCGACAAAAGAAAATCCTTACGCAATCGGGGTTCTGTATTTCAGCTGATGTTTTCCATTCATTGATCTATGCCTACGTCGATGTGATGCGACATCCTGTCGCATCACTGCATCATCGATAGTTTGCATCACGTTCATAAACGCAAATATCGGTATCACTGTAAACGCAAGACGTTCATTTAGCCGCGTCAGTTGCGCAAGCTTTAAGGCTTGATGCATGATTTTCTATTTTAAAAAAAAATTTTGCATTTTTTTCACAAAATTGCTGTATAGCCCAATTCTAAATAAATTTGTTCATTTTTCCTATTCTAAACAATCTTCGAAAATGAAAAAAAAAATAGGCAGTAGGGTTGATTCTATAACAGGTCAGTACTGATACCAGTACTAATTACAGCACTTGCGACAGGGTATCGATACCCATGAAGTATCAAATCAAAGGTATCGATATTTACGATGAATGTTATGTGGATCACTTCAAGTATAAACGGGAATTAAATATCACAAATATTGTACTATACTTGTCCCTCACAATTCGTTCGCAAGGAACTGACGACGCGACAACGACTAAAAACATCCTGGCATGTTTGTAAAGACAAGCAATCAGAAATAAAAAAACCGGGAAATATCCAACTTCTACCTGCCTTTCCCCTTGATTTCATCGTTTTATAAGCCTTTCGCCCCTGTCTGTGAATACATGTGAGCTCTTGCAAACAAATGATCCCCTTCCCTAACCATAGTAGTTGGGTGATTTAGAATTCTAATTTGAAAATACTTAAACTTTTTTCAAATTTCGGTGTTAAATTTTCAACATAGTAAGGGCAAAAAAAAAATAAAGCACATGTTCATGAAGCAAATTCATTATACTCGCATTTTTGAGATTTACTGTCCCAATTGCAAGAAGCAGTTTGGCTTGCGGAGGAATTGAAGGATGTTTCTTGTTGCGGCAGCCTTCACCGCATTTGTTCACGGTAAAAAGGAACTCGTATCCGTCGATGATCTTCGCCCTTCGTTGTGGGCTCTTTCAAATGTCCTGTCTATCCCTGTCCAGCCCTCGATCCTGAATATAAAAGAAAAGATGAATTAAAAATAAATCACACATTAGTGTCATCTCCAAAACCAAATGACTATGGAAGTGACAGGATAAACACGAAGCACTTAACTTAATAATGTTCCTTTGGATCCTATTGGCGCGTATTCTCCATTTGCTTCAACGAATCCTACGAAAGAAATAACATTTTATTTTAGTATAAAGAGATGTTAAGTAATCATTTTGATGTGAAAAGAAAAAGGGCGTTAATTAATAAAAGTGTGTGAATACAGTGTTTTTACTGTATATGTATGTTGCATAGGCAACGGTTCTGTACCGTGACTATCAGTGGTATTTCCAGTACAGAACTAGAACACCTATTTGAGAAAAATTGCAGCCCTCCAAGCCGACTCACTTGGAATGAAAATAAAAGTCTTAGATAGCTATCAAATTATATCTGACCTGCTCAGTCTTTATTATTTATGATTATGCTTACTCTGACATAATTGTTCTCAACAAATATACTACAAAACACAGTGCAAATTGCTTATTCTGCAAAATGATGGTAAGTGCACAAAACAAACGATAGAATAACAAATTGAGGTGTTATCTTACGATAAACTCCGAAGAACTCAGTTCGATGACGAGCATAAATTATTCGGTGTCAAATTCAAGTGTGTGGCGGCCGGCAATCAGATGTTATTGCAATGTGGACAGTTGTCAACATACTGCCCCTCATTGAACTGTGTTCAAGCGTGAGGTTAATTGGTGATTGTTGTATTGTCTGCTGGTGGGAACTGATCTACACTTGCTGAGGATTGGATACTTCTCGGATTTCGTGGAGCAGCAATTGGGTATTCTGCGACTCTATTGTTATACCTGCATACTCGGAATTTCCAAAGTAATAATATAATTATAACGCTAATTATAAGTATTCCTGGTGAAGTTACAATTGTATGTGGTATCGCATGACGATACACAATGTTTGGTAACTCCAACTGAGTGTTGTCTATTTGTAACGCTATTCTTGTCAACTTCATCTCTTGTTCGTCGCACCGAGGTTGGTATTGATTCGCTGTGTTCATATGATTATGTATGGACTCAAATATTGTATTTTGTGACACCTTACTGAGTCTTGTCATAGATGAACGTACAAAGTTTGAATGGTGGCAGTATGCTCCGTGAGTGATGAAGTCTTTGCGATGCAATTGGGTTGCAATTTCAATATGCCAGATCCCTCAATCGTGAGTAATGTAGTCGTGTCCTTGCATACTACATTTAATAATGTTCTTGAAGTTACGCCGTATATCCATTGATTGGCATGTAAGAATTTCGTCCATATTGTAATGTTGTGAATTATCTTTAATTGACATGATGATAGGTTCTCCAACTTATTGAGAATATGTATTTGCTCTTACTGTAACTCCTTTATGATAAATCGGCTGAACTTGGTTGCAAAGATGTCTTGTTTTTTCTACAACAATGCAAGTTGATATCTTAGATTCCGTTAGTGAGTATACTGATCAATGATCAGTGATCATGATGACGGTTGACAGCTAAGAATATGGATGATGGCATTATATGTCCAATTGTCGCATTTATCACTACTGGAATTGGAATTAATCTGTATAACTCAAGATCTTCAGAATTTATCAGTGGTATTTGAAAAATCACATTGTTATTTGTTAATTGTCCAGCAGTCATCATAATTCTATAAAGTTCCAGGAAGTCAGTGGTGGACGGTATGTAGGCGATAAACTATTCTTTATTACAAGGGCTTGTTGTTTCATCTCCTGTGGAGAAATTATCGAATGACTTATTTTTCCTTGACGAATATCTGACAGGGCGTTTGTTACTGCTGTTTGAGTGCGTTTAACATTCGATATAAGCAGCGTGGTATATAATGCCCATGTGGAAAAGAGTTGTTGAATCTTGTTATTAATTCGGTAGATCATTTATGCAAGCTGTGCTTGCAGTATCGCATGCCGTGGATCCAAAGTTTCTTGATTCTGCTTAATGATGTTTATTGTTGCCTATACAATTGATGTATAAATCTTGGAAAGTGCCAGCAAGTAGTCTTCATTGGTTTGTATCTTGTCAATCGTATCCGACATCTCTTCTGCATACTGAGAATCAAGAGTTCCAAACAAGGCATTTGCCATGTTGTCAATTAAGTTGAATGCTCTTCTTTCCGACGTGATTTCGTATTCATGAAGGTAATGCTATCTTCATATAACTCATCATGTGTGCAATGAATGTAATTGGTTAATTGAGTACACAACGTTTATTTTACAGAGGTGTTGCAATACTCTGGAGCTATTCTCAATTGCCTTTAGTTCGATCCAGTATGGAGTTAGATAAAAGAAATCCATGTATGAGTTACTAAACTCGATGTTCCAATATTGCCGAAATAAATTCCTGGTTGAGAACCAAATGTGGTGATATCAATTTCCTTTGCATTTATTGTAGTTGCCATTGTGCAAGCGATAAACAAAGTGACTAATGCAGTACGAAGGGATAGATTCTTTTCATTTACGTGGCGTGGGAGAATCCTCGTGGGGTTTGTTGTCTAACGATAGTCCACCTGAATCGTCCACGGCGTCGTTGTTATGTTTCAATTGGCCAGATGAAGTTGGTTGAGTTCATAATTGCAACATTGTTGCCCCTGCACTGCACAGAATATGTTCTCGATGCATTCATGAATACAAATATAGCCGCAAGTTTGCAGCAGGTCAGCATTGTCGAAAAGATATTCATGAACGCAACATCAGTAGGCAATACAAAAGAGAGTGATGTTTAATTGTATTGCCAAACAAAAAACGTGAAGCAAAAGGGCGATGATTTCAAATAAAAAGAATTGGAAGTCAAGACGTTTTCCAAAAAGGACCGAAATGTTCTTAAAATAATAAGAGAATTTCCGGATAATGTTTTTAAGAACCACGTTCGAATGAAGAAGTTCAACTTTCGGTTTCGCTGCAATCCTGCAACAAAACAAAAATGACTGCCAACTTGATCGCAGTTTGACTGTCGCTTTGCTTTTATGAACGCAGTTGTCGACTGCTGTCATGCATATCCAATGCAGTGTATTTACATTTATGAACGCACATTTTGCAGGGCTGCCGCATTTCGACGTTTATGAACTCGGCCGCTGCATTAGTGGAAGCGGTTGCTGCATTGGAAGCGGTGCTAACCGATGTATTGCCCGACGGAATACGCCAGATGCTGTTTGTACATCTGTCACTCTTACTAAACCATCTTGTCCCTTGATGACATTAATTATTCTGCCTATTGGCCAAATTAGGCTTGGTTGGATGTCCTCTTTCATTATCATCATTGCTGGTTCTATGTTGTGACATCTTTCCTTCCATCTATACCTATGCTGTAGCTGATTTAAATATTCATTTGACCAACGACGTCAGAACTCATTTTTGACACGAGTGAAGATTTTTGAGGTGTTGCATCACGATCAATATTGACGGTTATTGGCTGTCCAATGATGAAGTGTCCTGGGGTAAGAGCTGCAAAATCGCTTGGTGATGATGACATAGGTGTTATTGGTCAAACATTTAGTATAGTCTCGACTTCAACTACAGCTGTCTCCAGTTCTCCATAAGTAAGCGATGCTGATGACAATGTGTGTTGTAAAAGATGTTTAGCTGCAGCCCTCGAAATGTGGTGATCGGAAACCAAAATCGCACCCCTTCCTTGTGCATGATGCTGTTATTTTCTCTCTATCTTTTGCTGAGACAAAAATTTGCTTAATCTCTGATAATTGATTTTTGGCTCGCATGAAGTTGGTGGCGTTATCACAGTATATGTTATTGCAATGTCCCTGTCTTGCCATGAACCTCTTCAATGCACCAATAAATCCTTCTGATGTTAAATCGGTTACCAGTTCAAGATGACAAGCCTTTGTTGCGAAACAGCAGAACACTGATATGTATTTTTTGTGAGGATGTTTTCCTCTTAGCTTAAAATGTGTGTAGATTGGTCCACAAAAATTGATGCCTGTGTTTACAAATGGTCGTGCTGGTTGAATCATGTCAGCCGGAAAGTTTCAGATCATTTGTGATAACAGTTTCGGTCTTGATCTTGAGCAAAACACACAATTGTTAACGATAGGTCGAGTGATCGTTTTGCCCTTGATAGGCAAGTGCAAAAATAGTTTGGGGTCCAGCATGCTTGTTATACTGATGAAGTTCCATTAGTAACAGCTTCGTGAATGAATGGCAGGAGGGTAACAGTATTGGATGCTTGGTGTCATACTGTAATGCCGATGACTCCAATCGTCCACCAACGCGCATAACTCCTTCCTGATTGAGAAATGGTGTAACTGGACTCTTCTTGGATACCTCGTTGTGTTTTTGGAGATGAGTTATGTCATCCTTGAATTCGACACAGTGCATCAATCGAAGCACAGTTTTCCGAGCTTGGTTAAGTTCGCTGCTTTTCAGGAAAACATCCTAGTTATTGTCTTCCTGGATGTCTTGAATCGGAGCATATATGCGACGATACGTATTGCCCCTTCAAATGAGTTTCGATGATTGATACACCCCAAAATATTATTGTCTGATGACTGATGAGGTACAGCTGGCAGTGCAATATCTTCTTGTTGGATATATGGCTTCTTCGCGAATTTGAGTGGTCAGATTGATTCTGGTCCATGCAAAAACCTTGGTCGTCAAAACCAAAGGGTATAATTTTGCAGTAACTCCGGTGATATTACGCGTGACAAAATATCAGCTGGATTTTACTTAGATCTCACGTGTCGCCATGGCTGTTGAAGTGTGTGTTCTTGTATTGCAGATACTCTATTAGCAATGAACGTTGGAAGTGTGGCTGATGATGATGCCTTAATCTAGTTAAGCATCTCTGAGTCGGTCCATAAAAAAAATTTGCCTGGGTATTTTAATGTTATTAAGACCCTTTAGACCTTCTCTGTATTTCAGCCACGTTGTTTGCATTTCTTGTGGAAGTGCAGCATCCCAATCGTATTTTAGTTCCCATAGATGCTGTAAAAATATTGTGCGATCGGATCGGTTGTTGAAATGTTTCGACGACGAGTTTAAAGAAAAGACTGATATCCACGAATTAAAAGAAGCCAGAAAAGCTTTATTTCGTTTGAGAAAATACAAGAAAATTATGGCCGCTCTTAGAAAACATGGCGCAATATTCAAATAAGATAAAGAAAATGTGTACAAAATGAAAATTGTTATACAAATTTCAAAATTCATTTTGTTATATAGTATATATATGAAAGCACCGCCTTTCAATGTTTTATGATGGTAAAACTGCAAGCTTTCGAATAGGTCGTCGTAAGGTTGTCCTGGCTGTCCTTACATCAGCAACTCTCACTTTTCCATCAGTAGCTTGGATGACTTCGACTACTCTTCCCATGACCCATCTCTGTGGTGGTACGTTGTCTTCATGGATGACTTCCAAATCGCCAATGCTGATGTTTGGACTAGAAGCTGCCCACTTTATTTTTCCCTGCAGTTCGTTGATGTACTTTATTGATCATCGTCTCCAAAAATGCGTTTTAACAGCGTTGATACGACGCCATCGTTCTATGTAACTGATCTCTGGAACTTCAGTTGCTGGTCCGGCTATGGATTTCAGCCACGATCCGGTGAGAAGGTGAGCTGGGGTGAGTGCCTCGAAATCGTTGGGATCAGAAGACATCGGGGTGATTGGTCGAGAAGTCATTATTTGCTTCTATCTCGACAAACGCAGTAGTCAGCCCCTCGAACGTGAGTTTCGCTTCTTCTAGGCTTCGGCATAAATGACCCTTGGCAACCTTCAGCGCCACCTCTCAAATTCCAACAAAATGGGGCTCCTTGGAGGGTATATAATGAAAATGTATGCTACGGTTAGTACAAAAGTTTAATAAACTGTCCTGTGACGTTTTTTAAAAAAAACATATTTCGCAACTCTACGAGCTTAGACTGTGACCCTACAAAGTTCGTTGCGTTATCACAGTATATGTCCCGTGAAAGACCTCTCCGCCCTATCATCCTTTTTAATACAGCAACAAATGCTTCGGCCGACAAGTCAGATTACGTCTTCAAAGTGTACTGCTTTCGACGAAAAGCAAACAAATACTGCCACGTAGCTTTTATACGGCTGCTTACCTCTGATTTTAACATACGTTAGAATAGGGCCGCAGACATCCACTCCACAACCCAAAAAGGGACGTGAAGGAGTTAATCTTTCCGTAGGTAAGTCCCCCATTATTTGTTCCAATAGTTTGGGACGGTATCGAACACAGTAAACACATTTTCTTACTGTGCTCAATGCGACTTCTCGAGCGTTTCTTACCCAGAACCAGAGATGAAGTATTAAGGAGATAGTCAACTTCTACCTCTCTTGCCCCTTGATTTCATCTGACAGAGTTTTTTTATAAAATGTTCACATACAGTGTTTGTGAATACGATTGGTCAGAGAGCGACTCAGAAATGAATGAGTAAAGAGATATTCAACTTCGGCCATTTTTGCCCCTAGTCCACACCGGAGAAAAATGTGATAGTAGTGGAATTCCCTTGCATTACACTCATACTTTTACAACGCTCGTCAATTCACCCCAATATGGCGGCCGATTCGTGAATTTTGTGGGATAATGGCGGCAGATTCATGAATTTTGTGGGATATTCGTGAATTTGCCCACGAACATGTACTTATTGTTTGGAGGGTGTTCAGAAGGTGACTCATATTTTTAAGAGAAAATGTATTTGTAAAAGGTGCTTGCGTGAAGAAAAATGTAATGCTATGCTCTCTTTACAGGAATAGTTTGCATCAATTTAATTCTTCAGAGTAAAATATAGCTGATTTATATGCGATGACTGGCAAATGAACTTAGTTTTATATCTTTCATTCATGAATTGTGAAAACTTCTGCAATTAAATTACATAATTTGTTAAGATCAATGGCTTTAACTGTACCGAACTCAAACTAATTTGCAATTAACTTTCATCTCTATTTCTGTAAAACAAGTAAAATAAGCAAAAAAGCTGTTTATTTTAATTGATTCAAGCAAATGTTTCAATAATATTGCCGGTACACATGTTTCGTGTGAATGCTTTTTTTCGATATTATGCATATGCAAAAATACATACATGAAGTCGTATATTCATTAATTAATGCATAAGTAATTAATGTAAACAATGGCAAAATTGTTTTTTCCTATTACCTCAGACTGTAACTCGCAGAAAGCTACTTCATGAACATACGCTTTGTTCGTTTGCTTACCCCGCCTTCTGTGTTGAAAATTTGACACCGAAATTTGAAAAAAGTTCAAGTAACGAGCGAACTTTCAAATAAGAACTCTAATTCACCCCAATACTATGGTTGGGGAAGGGTATCAGCTGTTCACAAGAGCTCACACGTATTCACAGACAGGGGAGAAAAAGCGTATAAAAAACGCTGTCAGATGAAATCAAGGGGCAAGAGAAGAAGTTGAATATCTCTTTACTCATTCATTTCTGGAGCGACTGCAGCAGAGATGAAGTATGAAGTAAATAAAGTACATGATTTCTGTCCAGAACCAGAAATCATGTACACCGAGATAGTCGTCTTTCCATTGGAAAACCCCTTGCCTATCGTTTCACCCGAATTTTGCTCTAAACGCACGCATACTACTTTATTTTCACGCACCCTTCTTAAGGCTTTAGAGTAGCCTGCAGTTGCTCTCTGATCAATCGTATTCACAAACACTGTCTGTGAACATTTTATAAAAAAACGCTGTCAGATGGAATCAAGGGGCAAGAGAGGTAGAAGTTGACTATCTCTTTAATACTTCATCTCTGCCCAGAACATTTGCCTCAGTAATGCTACAGAAATCATGTACACCGAGATAGTCGTCTTTCCAGTGGAAAACCCCTTGACTATCGCGTTTCACCTCGATTTTGCTCTAAACGCACGCATATTACTTTATTTTCACGCATACTTCTTAACCCTTTAGAGCAGCCCCACTGTGTTGAAAAAGTTCAAGTAACGATCGAATTTTTAAATAAGAACTCTAATTCACCCCACGACTACGGTATCAGCAGTTTACCGGCTGTTCGCAAGATCTCACACGTATTCACATTCAGCTACTAGAGCCTTAGGACCGGCGTGATAGTTCGATATGTGCAACTGTCGGACTAAACTCCTTGTGAATTGATGATCCTTCGGTAATTGCGATGGATGTTTGCACTCTTCAAGTATTTCCGCATGTTTTAACCTACCACCGACCTTCAATGTAAGTACACCATTCGACTCTTGAAGAAATGGTCTCAGCCAATTGATGGAACCTTTGAGACTAAGATTGCACTTCAATGAGTTGATTTCATCGTAAAACGATTCCATTTGAACAGCGTGAATAATCTGTAACAGAGCAAGGTGCAATTCGTTAGATGTTAAATGGTTGCTCATTTGATGTGACTGACATTTCCTTTTGGGAAAGCGAAACATCGACTTTAGTCGGCCAATTTGTCTCGGTTTCCTTTAGAAATCTTGAACCATAACCGAGTCTTTTCGGACATAAAGCAAATCTGGGAGTCAGTCATGAATTTATTTTTTCGTTTTTGTTTTATTTTATAATTCATTTTTCTTACATGCTAGACAAAAATAAATAAAACTAGCTTAACTAACTTATCAATCGTTCTTACATCTAACCTACTGACCCTATACGGGTACTCTAAGTTATGCTGAACTAAATTTAATTGTGCCTTTCGGCTTAGACTGTTTTTTTTTTTTATTTTATCTGAATGGACTTTCTGATTTGTTTGGCCAAGAAAACTGGTAAAAAACTTGGCATTATTTATCTATCGTAAACTAATTTAACCTAATATAAAAACTTATAAGCTAACTTAACTATGTCCGGTAACAGTACGGCACGTGCACCAGGGCGTATATGTTATGTATATGCCTAACATATAAAATTTATACGCCGTGGTGCACCTTTTTTTTTTTATTTATAAAATTTTTTTTTATATCTTTTTTTTTTTCTAAATTTTGCCCTAAGATCTGTTTAAGTTGGCCACTATGGTCAACTACTGCGTCATTTTGAAAATCCAGCGGCGGCGGGGGCTGGTTTTGCTGTAACCACCAGTAAAATTGCCGTTCTTTGGCAGACTCTCCTGTCTCGAGCAGAGATCGCTCTACTGAACCGGAGGAGATCCTCGTGAATGCGAGCGACATCCCGTTCGTATTGGAGTCGCCTGTCCACTGTTCGGCGGACGACGTGGAAGCTGACAGTACATCCATGTGGATCCTGTATTAGGCCAATTGTGTCGAGATAGAGAAACGCTTCAGGAGGAATAAAGCCGGTGAGGCGCACTCTCTCATGGTACATAACATTGGGGTAGTAAGCTCCAAAGATCAGACTGTTGGAAGAAGTCATAGCTCGTGCAATATGCGTTCTGATCAGTTTAATAATAAAATTATCTATCCTGTTCAAGTTTGCCTCGTTGTACAGGACCTAGTTAGGATAGAACTTCTTGTACTCAGACTCGGGTGTACGATATAACCGAAGACAAGTGCGAAGACATTGTCTCTCGAACAACCTCATCTTTTCCATCTGGGAAGGACTCACATTGAACCACAGTGGACAACCGTAGGCCATAACTGGCCGGATGAGGGCCATATAGCAAATTACCTTCACCCTGAAATCAAGTTGGCTGCTGTAAAACAACCCCCTTGCCACAGCAAAGGCCTTTTTATGATCTGTACACTAATAGATCGTCGGCATACGCAATTAAGTAGAGTAAGTAGAGTAGTAAGATCTGCAGAGAATATTGAGAACAAGATCGGCGAACCAACAGCTCCCTGTTGCAGACCATTTTTGATGTCAAAGACCATGGTAGAAGTTGCGTCGCCACTTTTCACGACGAACTTTCTGCCTATTATCATGTCATAGATCGTGTATATCAATGGTTTACTTATGCCGAGCCTGACTAGCTTGAGGAAGAGACCCTCTAACCAAACGGTGTCGAACGCTTTCTCCAAGTCAATCAGACATGCACCGGTGCATTGTTTTTTATCTTTGTTCCACTGAATGTCGGATATCAGTTTGGACGCGGCATGTATAGTTTCATGCCCCGCCCTGAATCCGAACTGGTTGTCCGGTATGATCTTATTTTCCTCAACCCATTGTTTCAGAACTCGAATGACTATCTTTTCAAAGACCTTGCTTATGCAAGGAAGAAGACTGATCGACCGAAGACTTGTCGGGATAAATTTGTCTTTGTCCCGTTTAGGGATTGGTTGCACTACAGCTGTTTTCCAGTGTGCCAGGTAATAAGCATTATTCAGCGCATTATTGAACAGTGTTGTGTAAATCTGCACGGCTTCGGGGAGAAGATAGCTAAGCACAATATTTGGTATACCATCGATACCCACCGACTTTTTCTTCTTCAGCGAGTTAAAGATACCCTGAAGATCTTCTTGAGAAATCAAGATGTGATTTCCATCATTGGCGACGGCATTATTTGCCATGTTATCGTCACTGAACCTGGTAAAACCAGGATTCTCAGATCGCCATTGACTTATCTCGTTTCGGAACTCGAAGTGGTTTAGCGAGGCGCTATGCTCCAGGTCATGATTCGGCCTACGAACCTCGTTGACCGTATACACTCGCTGAAACACAGCACCAATTGCTTTCACCTTCTCCTTGGGATCTTCAACCACGAAGAAGTCGTTGTCTAGCACTGCCCCATCTGGATCGATGCCAACTGAAGTCAGTAGTTGTTGGTTATTTGTCGTCCTGGGAAGTCTAACGGCCTGAATGTCGTTTTGATCTTTCCTCCGAAATATTTTATTTACTTGTGGGAACATACCCGGGTTGTTAGAACGTACAGCCCGGATCTTATTGCCCCAGTGCAAGCTTATGGCCAAACTATAATTGATACGTATTAACTGTTGGAGGTTCTTGATCTCCGATTTCAATGCCCTGACTTCTGCGTTTTGTGGGTCTGTAAACCGCCTGTACAAGAGTTTGTGTCTTGACAGCAGCCTACTTTTGTTCTCGTGAAGTGCATCGATGGTAGCATTTCGATAAACATCGCTGTCATCGATTTGTACTACCTTCGGAATAGTCTTGTCCATGGTACGTTTAATTACGTCGTCCATTTGTATGAGGTACCTGTCAACCTCTTCGTTCGTTAGGTTTCTGTTTGATGGAGGATTGATCCCACTCGAACGTAGTTCTGTGGATAACGTCCTGGAGAAGCGAGGCCAGCGCGTCTTATTGTAATTATAAGGATTCCTCTAGACATACACCTCCAGTTCTTCCACCTCGTTCGGGAGCTGAATAGCCGCGAAGAGTCCGCAGTGATCACTCTCGTACTCAATCGCAGTTAAACAGTTCCGCGTGCGTCTTTCCACGTTAAGTATCGTCAGTCGTCTGTCGATCAGCAACAGATCCAGATAGGACCCGGATCTGGGGTACGATGGCTTATCAGTTGCAAGCAAATCTAGCTTGAACTCAATATTGTGCTCTGCCAACCAGTTATACAGTGGGGTTCCCCTGTCGTTATGCACTCTATTGCCCCATTCTCTGTGCTTGGAGTTCAAAGCCTCAGCAATGATATAATAGTTTTCCTCCGAGTTCAGTCGAAGGCTGGTGAAAAGAGTATCGAGCTCTGAAATGAAATTGGGATTGAGTGCAGGATTGTCAGCTGCGTAGATCGCGATCACATATAACCGCTTTCCACCCTTTAGAGGAATGCGTGCAATACACGTTTCTAGCACTTGAAATTTTCACACTTTACTACTATACATGACCTTATGACAAAGGCCTTTTTTGATTAAGTGAGCAAACCCGCCCCCTCGCAAAAATTGGGGCCGGTCTCTTCTCTCTGGTTCAGCTTAGTTTCGCTGGCCATCAGCACGTCTGGATTGTGAGCTTGCATAAGGTTGCCGAGCGTTAATTTGTTCTGTCCTAATCAGTGAATTCACATTCACTGCTAGGATCTTAAGGTTACTAGCTGCATGCGCAGCCATCAATCCGATGATGCGTTTGGCATGGCAAACACCGTCGAGTAGATCAATTCTACTCGCTCTGCTTGCTCCTGGAACCGTTTTTCGAGCTGAGCGATCTGCCCCTGGATAGAGAGCAGTACCGTCATCATATCCAGATTCGCTTCAGGTAGCTTTGTCACTGGGACTGGGGGCCACCTTCGGCACTGTCTGTTGTACCGGTCGCCTTCCTGATGCCATTTGGGCGTAGGAGACGGCCGGATTAACAGTGGTAGCTGGAGCACGGGCCACTGGCCTTGCATCTACCGTTTGTGTTTTCCTTTTGGCCTCTATACTTTTCCTGATTTGTTGAACTTTAGGACATCCCCGATAGTTAGCAGGGTGCCCGTTGGTCTTGCAGAGTACGCATGAGCATAGCCCTGTCCTCGACTTTTTCCGTCCCTAGGGGGCATTCCTCATGTATGTGGGTTTTTACGCATTTGACGCAGCGAGACTCCATGTTGCAGTTCGCCGCGGCATGCCCAAACCTCTGACAGCGTGGACATTGGAGTATGTGCTTCGTCTTTGTTAATGTATCCCAATTAACAGAAATGGAGCCGAAACGAGTCATTCGCTTTAGGCTCTCTATGCTACTGTCTGGGGTGACCTGAACAAGGAAGAACGGGAGTTTCCTGTTCTCCCTTCATCTACCGCAGTGTTAAAGGGCTTAACTTCAACGAACGTGACATCGTCTCCAGTCCGAAGGCATTGATCGGAGGGCATCTCTCTTTTTTGTCTGCTGCTGGTTGCTGTTGCTTACGCTGTTGTTGCTTCTGCTGTGGCTGCTTCTGTTGTTGTTGCTGCTGTTTCTGCTTCCGTTGTTGTTGTTGTTTGTTGTTGTTGTTGTTGTTGTTGCTGCTGTTATTGTTGCTGCTGCTGTTGTTGCTGCGGATTCTGCTTCTGCTGATGTTGTTGCGCAGCCTCTTTGGCTTCTCTCCTTGCCTTTAGCTTTTGTTGGAGGGCCTGGATGTGAGCATCCAGCTCCTCTCTCTCCCTCTGGATCTTTGCTAGTTGCTTCCTGTCCTCCTCCTCTTCGTCATCCGATTCGGATGACATTAAGGCACTGTATGAGTTCCCTCTATCTCCGAAGGAAAATCTACCCTCGCCCTCGGCCGACTCATACAGAACGTCGTCGAGGGCTTTGCATTTCTGCGCTTCTTCTCCTTGTTGTTGTGCGTCTGCTTGTGTTATTGTTGTTGCTGCACTTTCTGCTGCTGCTGCTGTTGTTGCTGCAGTTTCTGCTGCCGTTGTTGTTTGTGCTAGTACTTGCCCAGCTGCACGATCACCTGATGCGACAGTGGATCGGCGTTTGACAACAGTTGGCTGTTGCTGTAGTCTCCTTCTCCTCTTCTGTCGCATTTCAGGCTGGGTTTCTTGGTGGCCTTATGTGCTAGCCGCCGGTACCACTTTGTTGTCCGTTTTAGAGAGCGCGGACCGCTCAATTTCCTCCTTCATGCAGATTGTTAAAATTGTTGCATTTGAGGAAAAAAAAAAAAGTTTCATTGATTTTATCGGGAATTGAACCCGGCACCGAGAGTCCACGGTCTAATACACTGCCACCCTGTCACCAGCTCTTAAGATTTTCTATAAGATTTTGTGAATTTGGACTGTTTTCCGCACTTTTTCACACTAAAGCCGAAACACGTCTGTACTCTCTGGAGTTCTGTGAACGACTGAGTCAGTCCGTTGTGGACATGCCACAAGATCTTTTGTCTACAGATGATGATGTTTTGTATCTGCCTAACGACGTCTTTTGGAGAGAAGGGAGACATTCTCCTAATTTGATTTGTCCCACCTTCAGCAACTCGAAAAATTATTCCGCTCTTAACAATAAATCGATTGGTGCAGGTTGATAGAAGTGCTCATCCGCTAACTCTATATTTTGAGTAAGATTCCAATTTGTAATTGAACTAAATTCTGGTTGATACCCAGTGATGGATGGATGGAGTAACTAAAAACTCCAACGACAATTCAATGTTGTTGCATCTCGATCGAATCGTAGTTTGTGTTTGGCACGTGATTTTAGTTTCGGTTACCCCTATGCCCATAATGTCGACATTTTTGTGTTTCATTTGTAAGTGAAGAGCCCTAGCAAACCCATCATTGATCAAATTTACTTGTGACCCCGAATCTAATAAAACTCCGTTGCTAACATCACTGTTGCTAAGATGACTTGTGGTGAAGGTCCGACATCATTTTCCATTACAGTGTGAACTGCAGCAGAAGTTGATGGCTCCCCACTTCTGGAAGTATCTCCTTGGTGAGTGCGATGAAGTAAACTGTGATGGGGTAGTCGGCAACTCTTGCACCTAAATGTCGAGGGACACTTAGACACGCTGTGGCCCTTTCCAATACAGTTTAAACAGAGTCCAAGTTTTTTATTACCGTAAATTCCGAATTGTTCGAAGTTGGAACAACTTGCTATAGAGTGATTAAAATCTACACAAAATACACAACGTCTTTGCGTCGCTCCCAGTGTATACTATACTTGTTGGACGATTTTTGCCCATGATCAGATTTCAGTTGTTTGCTGTCACGCGCCTCCAGAAATTGACAACGTTTGCTTAAGACTGATGCACAATCTGTCCAATGTGGAAGTTTTTTGTAGTCCTGATATTCATCCCACTTGCATTGAGTATCCGAATTTACCTTAAACATAGCAATGTATATCACCATTGCATTGCATATACTTTCAAAACATCCTATTGATTGAAGCGAATTAAAAATGGCGAATATCTCATCAATAAGAGTTTGTAATTCAACCGCGGAACCCTTTGCAACCATTGGCAACTCAAATAATTCCTTAATGTATTGAGTGAATATTAAACAATCGATATCGTAACGCTCTTTGAGCCTAGCAAGTGCCTTTGGATAATTTTACTGTGTTACCTGAAAGGCCTGTAATGTGCTTATAGCTTGATCGCTTAAACAATTCAGCAGATGATTGAATTTCTGAATATTCGTTAAATTGGGTTCATTGTCGACAAGATTTGTGAATGAATTTATGAAATTCTTTTATTCAGAGTATTTTCCGTTGAATTTCGGTAACTTGAGATTTGGTAAATTATGCGATGGTTGTGAAACAGCAAAACTTGTTTCCGCTGAACTATACAAATCTTCCAATTCTCCACGACTGTTATCAGACGGTGATAATCGTTCGATGTGACTCTGGTAAGCGGGCAATTGTTTAAAATAGGATTCTAGAATTCCTTAACGACATTCTATTTCAGTAGGCGAAATAGGCGAAAGCGAATCTGCGTGTGATTCCACTAGATTTTTAATACCTCCTGTGTTTGAACGCATTTGCTTCAATTGGTTCGTTTTCAATATTGAAACCAGTTGCTAATGCCGAATGAAATCGCAAATGTCACTTAAAATGATTGTGATGCTATTGTGAATGGAACTATGTCAAAGCAACGAATGTGAATAGAATCCACACGATGCTACAATAGTTTCGAATTCAATTCCAATTCTAACGACAATGATATCTCAAACATTCGATCCCACCGGACAAAGAATTTGAGAGGAGAGTGGTTTTTACGTCTCAATTGTTAACGGAGGAGGAAAAAAGAAAACATACAGATATATGGAATGGCAGACTGACGCTGTACCGAGTACATCTGCTAAGGCTATTAGAGAAGGACAGCAAGAATCATCAATAGACACGCTAACTGTTGATAGCGGCATCCCTCCGGTTAACAGTACTGGGTTAGTTTACTGTAATATACAACAGGGATTTGTCCGGAATTCGGATTTCTTAATAGCAGGTCAAGAAACTGCAAGAGGATTTGTCAACGACATAATGCAAGACAATAAAAACTCGATTCAGAGTGGAAAAGGTGCAAAAAATCGTCAATTAGAAGACTCTCATCTGCACAAAATGCCTACAATAACGGTAAGTCTGTAGAGACAGCCCTCCACTCACTGATAGGCACCATTCATAAATGTCTCTAGTTTAAAGAATACACACATGTGACATTTCTCGACATCGAAGGTGCGTTCAACCATATCGAACCAAAAGCAGTTTCACTTGCGCTGAACAACCTCGGGATCGGAAAGTCCATAGTGGCTTTCATTCATCAGCTACTCACCAGCAGGGTAATACACTCTCACATGGGAGATGCTAAGATCCATAGAGGAGTTAATAGGGGCACCCCACAAAGAGGTGTACTCTCTCCCCGTCCTTGGAACATAGCGGTAAATGAGCTGCTATTAATACTGGAAGAGGCAGAATGCAAAGGCATTGCCAATGACAAGATTACCATAGCGGCATCTGGCAAATTCGTCTCTACTCTTAGAGACATAATGCAGAATGCCTTCGACAAAATCCCTCAGTTTGACCCCCTATTCTTGTGTGGCACTATATTACCGCTAACTGCCAGTGCGAAATTTCTGGGTCTCACGATAGATAACAAGCTAAACAGGAAACTCAACATCCAGGAAAGGGTCAAGAAAGCCTCTTCTGCCCTTTTTAGCTGCAAAAAAGCCATTGGATGCAAATGGGGCTTACAACCACGCATCGCTCACTGGATTTTCATCTCGATTGTCAGACCGACAATTCTGCATGGAGTCTCAGTTTGGTGGACAGCACTAAACAAAGCTATCAACCGCAAGGCACTCAATCGAGTACAAAGACTGCCCTGCATGTACATCAGCGGAGCACTGAGAAGTACTCCGTCAGACGCACTCCTCCACCTTCCACCACTGGAATTATTCGGAAAACAAATAGCAGTCACCACAGCCTTGAGACTCAAAACACACCGACTGTGGTCCGAACTCAACATGGACCACTCAACCATTTTCAAGGAATTCAACTTCCTTCCTACACTGACCGCCTAATACCCCAAGCTACCTTCGAGAAAAAAATATTTCTATCAGCATTCCCTCCAGATCGGACTGGATGTCTGATAGGCAGACGTTGGATGATCTTCTGAGTATTTTTGAGTCTGGGTGCTCCAGTGTAATGTACAAAAACCTCCGACAAAAGAAAGGACTACTCCGGAGAATGCCAGGTATCCGCATGCTCGCGTTATCGACTGGACAATTTAATGGGCCTGAAGGGATTTGGAAGGTGGGAGAGTTGGGGTATTGATTATCACTGAGTTTCCAGTGAGGACCGGGAGAATGACCGGTACAGAAAGCACCACTTCCTAGCCGCTGCCGTTCTCAACCCCAGAACCGCGTCAAGGTGGATTATCATCTCTGCGGTTTAGAGATGAATGATGTTTCTGATCCGTATCAAGTAGTGTGGTGTGACAACCTTCACGCGAGTTATAATTATTAACGAAAAGAAAAGAAAACAATACCGCGTTTTGTGTCGTCTGGATTAAGACTGGCAATTTTCTTTATTTAAACATATTGCTTAATACTAAAAAATGTATAGGGTCAACGCATTCCCTTTCCGATGGCCTTCAGACTGCACCATTGACACCGGAATGCAATTGATACCTTTGTTACTTGTTGCGACGCAACACAAATGTGCCGTCAGCAAGTTTGCTGACCTGCAATTGTGTAACTGCAGCCCTCTTTGACAAAGAGTTCTCCTGAATTCCATCATTAATTGCTTTTATTTCTACGTTGTTTTTTTTTTTATTATTTTTACATATTATTACAACTGTCGCTACTACCACAAGTATGACAATTAAAAGACTAGAGCTTATTATATAGTGACAATTCTTATGATACTTAAGTTGTTCAAAATGTTTTAAATTTTGAATGTCAAAAATATTTAACATATTCGAAAGGTTAATTTTTTCATATATTTTCATATTTTAATTATCTTCCTATGCAAAATTTTGGATAAACTCTATATTATAATTAGACATTATGACATTTAGGACTTTAATTGAACAATTATTAACATTTACAATTAAGTTTCCACTTAAAGTAATATTTCTATCATCATCACATTCGTACACATCGAAAATGACATTTCGCTCAAAGGGATATCAAATATTCTGATGATGGTACAATAAAAGCAAAATTGTTTCCTCGCCAAGCTGGTACCGAAAGAAGTTTATACATCTTGAATTTTTCATTATACAAAAGTGGCAGCGTTACTTCGATGATGACATTGTTTTCCGTTACTCGTGCTTCTTGGTATATTGTTGTTTTCGCTTATATGTTGACCAGATATAATACTTATGGTCAGTGCTAATATGCACATCCAAAGAAGTGGCTTAAAACTCATTCTTCCCAATAAAATGGCAGGTTTATTTTTTGGTTCTGAAGAGCTTGTTTTGGCTATCGGTTCGGCATTGTCTTTTATGGGGAGAGGACAGAGTTTTATTACTGGTCGTTTTGCAAGTCTTTTGTTGCAATAAACAGTGACTGCACGTACTTGTCCATCTATTCCAGGATGTATTTCTGTGACCTTTCCAATGTTCCATTTAGTAGGGGGTAAGCGTTCAGCTTAAGTAATACTATATCCCCAATGGCGACATTCCTTTCTCTTTGCTTCCATTTACCTCGGTGTTGTAACTGCGTTAGATATTCTGAAGACCAAGTCTGCCATCGGGATCGATCGGGATCGATACGTTTTAACTTGATCTAGTCGGCGATACGGGCTGTAGCGTTACCCATATTATATTATTATATGTATATTATATTATATATTATATTATATTATATTATATTATATTATATTATATTATATTATATTATATTATATTTATTATATTATATTATATTATATTATATTATATTATATTATATTATATTATATTATATTATATTATATTATATTATATTATATTATATTATATTATATTATATTATATTATATTATATTATATTATATTATATTATATTATATTATATTATATTATATTATATTATATTATATTATATTATATTATATTATATTATATTATATTATATTATATTATATTATATTATATTATATTATATTATATTATATTATATTATATTATATTATATTATATTATATTATATTATATAATATAATATTATATTATATTATATTATATTATATGTTGGTCAATGGATGTGAATTCAAACAAGCTTCAATTTGTATAGGAGTTGTTGTGAATTCTTCAAATGTAAGTGTAGTGTCACCAATAACTCGTTTTAAATTATATTTCATGGATTTTACCCGGCTTCCCATAATCCTCCGAAGTGTGGCGCAGCTGGAGGGATGAAATTCCATTGTATACCATCCAAAAGTAATTTATCTGTTGTCGTGCAAGTAGCGACACCTGGTGGTCCCAAAAGACCTCCGGCCCCGCACAACTCAGCTGGGGTGGGTCCCCATAACAAAAGTCAAAACAATCTTCCCGAAGGAAGTGGGCGCCACGTCGTCTTTCGTCGGGAACGACGAAACCCACTTTATAAGTATGAATATCTATATATATATACCCCGCCCGGTATATACATATTTCTCCCTAAAAAATAGTTTTAACTTGATCTAGTCGGCGATACGGGCTGTAGCGTTACCCATATTATATTATTATATGTATATTATATTATATATTATATTATATTATATTATATTATATTATATTATATTATATTATATTATATTATATTATATTATATTATATTATATTATATTATATTATATTATATTATATTATATTATATTATATTATATTATATTATATTATATTATATTATATTATATTATATTATATTATATTATATTATATTATATTATATTATATTATATTATATTATATTATATTATATTATATTATATTATATTATATTATATTATATTATATTATATTATATTATATTATATTATATTATATTATATTATATTATATTATATTATATTATATTATATTATATTATATTATATTATATTATATTATATTATATTATATTATATTATATTATATTATATTATATTATATTATATTATATTATATTATATTATATTATATTATATTATATTATATTATATTATATTATATTATATTATATGTTGGTCAATGGATGTGAATTCAAACAAGCTTCAATTTGTATAGGAGTTGTTGTGAATTCTTCAAATGTAAGCGTAGTGTCACCAATAACTCGTTTTAAATTATATTTCATGGATTTTACCCCGGCTTCCCATAATCCTCCGAAGTGTGGCGCAGCTGGAGGGATGAAATTCCATTGTATACCATCCAAAAGTAATTTATCTGTTGTCGTGCAAGTAGCGACACCTGGTGGTCCCAAAAGACCTCCGGCCCCTCACAACTCAGCTGGGGTGGGTCCCCAAAACAAAACTCAAAACAATCTTCCCGAAGGAAGTGGGCGCCACGTCGTCTTTCGTCGGGAACGACGAAACCCACTTTATAAGTATGAATATCTATATATATATACCCCGCCCGGTATATACATATTTCTCCCTAAAAAATAGGGGAAAACCGATATGCGCTTCGGTTCTTGCGAACCTCAGCCCTCACGTCAATCCCTTGGGATTGACTTTCACCCAGCAAAAAATTTACTTGGGCTAGGTGGCCAACTGTCCCCACACAGAAGGAAACACACACAAACACAGAAACACACACGAGTAGAAGAAAAGGGTACCGGGCGACCCCGAATACCTCGCCAAAACCAATTCGCGGGGTACCGTATTGGTACCGAACTTACGGGACACACACAACCGCGAAGCGACCTTTGTGCCGCCAAACCGAATGTGGTTCTCGACCACGAAACTTATTTCCCGGCGAAACGGGACCTTTCGCGATGCACTTTGCCCCGTTCTGGACGCTACGCACTCGACATATATATATATATATTTTCGATTGGGGCTCCCACGGAGTCTCCCCAATCGCCACTTTCACAAAAATAAAACCAAATGAAAGTGCACTGCACTACGCACATATATATATTTCCTTCAATATATATATATGCGTAATCCTATGCACACCCAAAAAAATTTAGCACCAAAACCAAAAAAATCCCACAAAGGGTACTTATCCGTTTATATGTTTGTATGTCGGTATTTTTGTTCGTCCACCGGTGTCCTCTGTCTTCCCCGTTGTCCTCGTCTTCTCGCCCTTCTGCGTTCCTTTCGTCTTTTTTTCTCCCTCTTTTTTTTCTTCTTTTTTTTTTGTTATTCGGCCTCTGGCCGGCTCTATCTTTTTTTCTTCTTTTTTTTTTTTATTTTCAAAATCCTTCAAAAAAACCCGCGGTCAAACTCTTGAGACAGCGTGTCTCTGACTCGGTCAGTCTAAGAATGACCCGAATTCCCCACAGCTGATCATGGGCAAATTATGCCACCCACACACATTCCATGCATTCATTACAATGGTGACGTCATATACTGAACATATGATGGTCAGTGTTATTCCTTTGTATGTTATTATTTTTGTATGCCGTATTATTGTATGTATTATCTTGTGTATTATGTGCGTTTGTATGTTTATATTTAGGTTGTGATCGATGTTATTGTTGTATTATAAGTGTTATACGTTTATCGTTTTGTATGTTATTATTCGCTCATCCATATGTATGTAGGTTTTCGTGGTCTACTCTCAGGGGTTAGACGGCGACTCCGGAGAATTATGAGGATCCCAGGGTTCTGATGTAAATCAATGTATTGCTGCTATTTCAACTATTCCGGATAAGTAACCCTTTGGAGTCGCGATCCCTACGATCGCGAAAGATCCCGAGCAGACAATTTCAATCAGGGGAAGCGCTATTTGGCGAGGTGTTCGACGTTTCCCTTTACCTCACATGAGGATTGAAGAAGACGAAACAGAAGATATTTTGTTGCGTGAAATATGCACGCAACACTGTCACTTGAGATTCGATCTGCTTGTTAGCTCCTACGAATGTTGTTCTACAGTCACTATAGAAATTGGAGCTTCTGGACACAAATATTCTAACAGCTGCCAGAAATGCTTCTGACGTAAGATCGCTAACAAGTTCAATTGCCTTGGTTGCCAAACAAACGAATACTGCCACATAGCCCTTTGTAGACCGAATTCCTCCGCCTTTTGATACTCGTACTTGTAAGGGCCTCGCATAGTCCACTCCGGTGTGAGTAAATGGCCTCGATGGTGATACTCTTGCCGATGGTAACATTCCCACTATCTGATGCCTTGCTGATATGTTGAATATTTGACATCTAACACAGTTATGTACTATTTTTCGCACCAACCGTTTTGCATGGGGAATCCAATATGATTGCCTTATTGTCGCCAAAGTGAGTTTAAGTCCCCCATGACGTGACGTGAAATTTCGGAAAGTGTGACTCGTTTGGTTGATGGATGGTCAATCTTCATATGCTTCAAATGCTTTACTTTGAAGTGAAATGTGTCAGATGATGGGTTCCAATTGATTCCTAGTGTTTTTATGGTGTCTTCTTTATTAAAGTTAATGACAGATTGGCAATGAGCTCCCGAAATCATATCAAGCATATCCTTATGGTTTGCTGCCCATTTTCGGTGATGAAAACCACAGCCTTTCAATAACTTTATAAGAAGTTGTTGTTGTGCGTCCTGGCATTCGTCTAAGGAGTCCCCTCCAGACATAAGGTCGTCTACGTAGAAATCCTTTCTGATGATCTCTGCGGCAATTGGATAGTTTTGTTGCTCATCAGATGCTAACTGGTGAAGTGTTTTAACGGCTAAGTATGGCGCTGAAGCTGTCCCATACGTCACAGTGGTAAGCTTATAATCTTTTATTTCTTCACTTCTTGAATTTCTCCAGACTATTCGTTGAAAGTTTTGATGTTTCTTATTTATTTTAATTTGACGGTACATTTTTTCGATGTCCGCTGTATATACGTACTGATGTTTTCGCCAACGATTGTGGTTAGATCATCCTGTAGCCTTGGGCCCATAAGCATTAGTTGGTTAAGACTGATTCCGGTTGATGTTTTAGATGATGCATCGAACACCAAACGTAATTTTGTGGTAGTACTGTCAGGCTTAAATACTGGGTGATGTGGCATATAGTATGATTATTCTACTTGCTTATCACTGGAAGAAATTTCAACCATGTGGCCCAGATGTATGAATTCGTTTATGAATTTCGTGTATTGAAGTGGCAAATTACTGTCTGTTTTGAATCTTTTTTTAAATGCAATAGTCTTGCAACCGCTCTATCTCGTGAAGCTCCGAGGTTGTATCTCTGTTGCAATTGATTATTGAATGTGATATCAACACTGTATCTGCCTTCAGCATCTCGAAAATGGGTTTCTTCGTAAATTTGTTCACAGTCCAGTTCTTTCTGTGTTGATAGGCTGGATTCTGGAATTTCTTCTTGTTCCCAGAATTGTTTAAGCTAGTTTTCCAAAGTTGTTTGCGCAACCATTCCAATAATTTGTAGGTTTGCACTCTTAAGAGACGTTCTTCCTGTGATAAACCATCCAAAATGTGACCTTTGTGCTATAGGAGAACCCTTAGGGCCCCTCTTTATACCATTATGTATGATATCTCCGTAAACATCTGCTCCAAGAATCATGTCAATAGAACCGAGTATGTAAAACGTTGGATCGGCCAGCAAAAGTCGTTTCATCTCACTAGGAACTCCACTGAAGTCATTCTTGTCCGGCGTCAATCTGGTGAGAGTTGGTAACACAAGTGCGGGAACCAGCAATTTGAAATATGAATTGAATCTTTTTTCTAGTATCAATTCTACTTTGCTGCGAGCGGTACCAGCATTAGTAGCTCCTAACCCGCTAATCTCAGTGATTGTTTTTTCCTTCGGTAACCGCAATGATTGGGCTGCTTCTTCAGTTATAAGGGTACCCTGGGATCCTGGGTCAATTAGGGCTCTTAGTTCTCTACGATGACCATCCTTGTTGGACGCCATGACAATTGCTGTGGCAAGGAATACACTTTGGTTCTGATGTCCATAATTAGATTGTAATCCTTGTACTTGAGTTTGATCGGGTTGTCTTCTACTAGTGAAAATATTTTGGTGGAGTAGAGTATGGTGTTTTCTATTGCACTGCTTGCATGTTCGCAAACTAGTGCATGAAATATTCCTGTCATGTCTTAGACAGTGCATGCAGAGCCTAGCTTGCTTTACTTACTCACAACTTTCTTTAGGAGTCCAGTTAATGAACTTATTACATGAATAAGTGTTATGGTATTCTTTGCAAAATATACATTTAGCTCGGGTTGCTAAATGATATTTGCGTACCGTAACCTTGGGTTCTTCTTTGTACTGCTTCTGGCATGATAGACCTAGTACTTCCGAGACTTGATATCTCCTTTGTAGAAAATCGTATAGTTTTGGAAGGGAGGGCATCTTGTTTGGCTGTTCTAGTCCTTGATCGAAAATATTCGTGCTTTCTTGGTCTAATGCCTTTGTCACTAAATGGACAATAACTGGGCCCACGATGATGTATCAAGACCCATGTTTTTTATTGCCGACAGTCCCTCCTTTGTTGCACCCAGTAGTGACTTTATAGAATTTGCCGTTGATTGATTTCCTTGATGACCGGCCTTCAGCATTTATTCCATGTGCATCCCGAAGATTTTTCTTTGATTATTGTATCTGGCATTAAAGGTTTCCCAGGCGCAGGTATAGTTTGCACTTGATATGGTTAAGTGCTGTATTAATTGCATTGGTTCACCTTACAAATGCGTTTCAAGGTATTCCATTTTTTCTAATGTTGCTTTGTTCTGAATAATCGTTGTGAATATATCACAAATTTTTCATTCTAAGTAGTTTCCTTTAAAGACAGGAATCTTTAATTGTGGAAGCCGAACGTCTGTGGTTGCCTGTACTTCCTTTTTTTTTATTCATTTCTGACATTCGTGACGCCATTTGAAGAAGAAAGTTGTTAACATCCGTTTCTACTTTTTCTAGGGAAAAGTAGAAAGGGTTATATAGGGAAGTTTTAAGTCTTGTGAGGATGCACTTGATACGAATTCTTCGTATAGCTCCGTGAGGTTTCTCCACTGATCTAGTATGATCCGTTGTTGGTATTCGTGAACCTCTGTAGAGTATTTCGCGAATGTTTGCTCAAAAGCGTCAATAATCCTCATAATGGCACTAATCTTGATGTACAATTTCTTTAAGCGTTGAATTTGATCGGTGTTTTCCGAAGATATCGTGGCAAGTTTACCACTTACAGTAGTTTCAATTTCTATAGGCTTTATGTTTTCCAAATCACGTTTTAAATCTCCGTACAGCGCTTTCACTATTTGCCACGTATTCCCTTGTATGTAGAGCGTGTCATCTTTTACAACCGCACTGATTTGTTCGCGATTTTTCTGCAACTCTACCCAAATTTCCTCAATCTTCTTCAATCGCTCTTCTTTGTATCGTTGGGTTTTTCTTGAGGCACTATCTTTACCGAAATTGATTTTTTTTCCCGCCGTTCTTCGCTCGAAGGACCAATGATTGCCTTAGCAACAATGTTTAGTCAATATTTGCTTTCAGCAACAATGTTGAGTTAATTCTTGTATCTGAATTATTTTTGACCCCTTACCGCTGATGGGGGAAAGTCAACTTATTAGACAGATTATTTGTGTTGAACTGAATTTTATTTGTGCAGATAATCGCCTTATATAATACAAATTTGTTTATTCTACAGTATTTGCTTGCATACAAAATTGCTTATGTGTATGGTGATGAGTGCTGTGTGTTGTGTTTTGTGTGCTGAGTACTGCTTGTGAGATATGGGTTTACGTCATGTGTCATCAATTGTTGTAGTTGATCACAACACTTCCCTAGTTGCATTCCTCTTATTTAAAATGCTATCTCTCTGTTTTGAAATTTTAGTAATTAATACTTCCCGGTCTACGTTCCTTGTTTGATTCGAACTTATTCCATTATGGAATGGTTGCGGTTATTGTAAACTGAAACGGCTTTATGCACTTTCCAGTCAGTTGTAAGCTCTTGGTCTTTAATTGTTAATAGAATTTCTAGTAAAGTGGAATGGAAGCGTTCAATATCAGAGTTTCCAGTATGAGAATTCGGCACGGTAAAATTAACTTCGATGTTATTTTCGCTTAAAAATTCTTTCATATTTTCAGATTTGAAATCATTATCGCAAATAATTTTCCTAGGTTTACCAAACTTTGTTATATGGTCCTCAATTGCTTATATTTTACTAACCCAATTTTTACTGTTTAAACTGTATGCATATGCCTGCTTTGTTAGCTTATCAATGAAAGTAAGGAAGAATAGCTTATTGAAGTGATAAATGTCCATATGCAGAATTTCATTGGTATTAGGAGAAGTTTCCAATATTTTAAACTTTGGTTTGAGATTTTCTGTCGTACTTGCCTTCCTGACATGATTGGCAATTTCCAATTACTTTCGAAATTTCTCTAATAAGTCCTGGGTAAAAGAATCTGTTTTTAAGTGTGTGATAAGTTTCCGAAATCCCTGTGTGATTTCTCTCTCTTACGTGATAAAGTGAAATATGCTTGCAAATTCCTGACTCAGTTCTAGTTTCTTGAAATCTCAGTGTGTACTTAATAAATGAGATGTTTTTGTTTTCATACAGCCCAAACCTGGCTAACGAAGCGCCTCCTCATGACACGCAGAACAAGATTGGCCTCGGAAAATGCCTACCCTGGTGTGCCTGGGTCCCATTTGGATCCAGGCCTGAATGCTGGCAGCATGCGAGCGTCTGGTGGCCGGCCTGTCCCGCTCGTTAGCCGGTCGGGCTCAGCCCGAAGGAATTACGAGCAACCCATCAGTGGCCTCGTGAGCCGCTATGGGTGTGGGGGGAGGGGGGGAAGTATTAATTACTAAAATTTAAAAACAGAAAGATAACATATAAATAAATAAGAGAAATGCAACTAGGGAAGATTGTGAAGAAAATATGGATGAAGGTTTTATTAGAAATTACGAACATTTAAGGCAGTGACCTCCTCGGGGTGGGGGGCGCGCAACATGTTTGGGGTGTACGAGTTGTTGTACGGGGGGAAAGTCACGCCATGCACTAACAACTGCGTGCGATTGGCAAAAGGCAACGGACAACAGCATCGACATAGGATAGGCACATGGAACGTCTCATCGCTCACAGGAAAGAATCTCGAGCTAGTTGACGAAGCTGCCAGGTATCTTTTGGATATCGTGGGTATCTCTTCGACGAAGCAAAGGGGTCTAGAACTGTGGACCTTTTGGACGGGTGGAAACTCTTCCTGTCGAGAGTTGCACCTCAAATGTCTGCACAGGCGGAAGTGGGGATACTCACAAGTCCAAGGCTGGCAGGCAGGGTATTGGAGTGGATACCATTAGGAGGGAGAGTTGCGATCTTAAAGCTAAAGATTGAAAGGTCAACTCTGGCTCTGGTGCAGGTGTATGCACCGAATTTAGAGTCAGAGTACGCGGCTTGCCTGGATGAAGTTGATGCTGCCCTTGATAGGATAGCGGAGATGGATTCCTATATCCTCATGGGTGATTTCAATGCTCATGTGGGTGTGGACGTAACGACCTGGGGGAGTGCGATTGGGAGGAACGGTGATCCTCATCAGAACGCGAACGGAGAGAAGTTGTTGGACTTTTGCTGTGCAAATGGCATATCCATAATGAACACCTTCTTTCCACAAAAAGGCATAAACAAATACACGTGGTATCGTCAGAGTCTTCAACAGAAATCGTTGATGGATCTCTTTGTGGTACCATCGTGTGTGAAACGGATGGTTTGTGACGTTCGTGTGATGAGAGGGACTGATCATCACCTGGTGTTGTGTGCGCTGTACCTCACTGATAAAATACCTTTTCTGCCAAGACGGAAACCAAGAGTGGTTACACGTATACGGTGGGAGAAATTACAGAACAGTGAGTTGCAGCTAAATTTTGCACGGCACATGTCTGAGAGGTTTGAGCGACGTCTGAACGGCATGTAGAGGAAGAATGGCGACTGTTTTCAACAGCAGTCATTGCCTCTGCACGGGATGTTTGTGGAGTGAAGCGGCTTAGAGTGGCGGCTGGCGGTGAGAAAAGAACTGCGTGGTTTAAAACACCCGAAGTTCAATAAGCCATCAGAGAGAAGAAGAAGACCTACAGAGACTGGATTCTCTTGGGGGACTCTGCTTCTCGTGCCCAGGTACACTGAGGCGCGAAGAACTTGAAAATTAGCTGTACGAGCAGCTAAAGAGCAGTCTTGGAAGGAGTTCGGCGAGAAGCTGGAAAGCGACCATAGATCTGCGAAAAATTCGCCGACTCAGAGGAATCCAATCAAAAATCTCAAATCCAAAGATGGGGTGTTGCTTTCCAATGAGGCGGACTGATGGAAGGAGTAATGCTGAGCTTTCCGGTAGGATTGGTCAAGCTGGGTCAGTTTTGACACAACTTGGTAGTTATGTAATCAGAAAGGCCGAGCTTGGTGTCAAAGTCAAGTTAACGATTTTCAACTCAGTATTTGTTCCAACTCTCACCTATGGTCATGAAATTTGGGTAATGACCGAAAGAATAAGATCGCGAGTGCAAGCTGCTGAGATGAGATTTCTTCGTGCTGTTGTGGGAATTACTCGCCGGGATAGGGTGATAAACACGGTAGTGCGCGAGGAACTCAACATTGAGCAGCTGCTTCTTTGAAAGGAAAGGGTTATGCTTCGGTGGTTTGGTCACGTGGCACGAATGTCCCCATCATCACGACTTCCGAGGCGGGCATTGAATGCTATTCCATCAGGTAGGCGACCGCTTGGCAGACCCAGGACGAGGTGGTTGGACCAAGTCCAAAAACTCGCCGGGTTACGCTTGGGCATTGCTCCTAATGAATTAGAGTCGATGGCGGAGGATCGAGTTGCATGGAGATCTCTCGTGCGTTTTAAGTCAGCAAACTTGCTGACGGCACATTTGTGTTGCTTCGCAACCAAAAACAAAGGTAGCAATTGCATTCCGGTGTCAATGGTGCTGTCGGTGCCATCCAAATAGGAATGCGTTGATCCTATCAATTTTTAACATTTACCAATATGTTCCAATAAAGAAAATTGTCAGTCTTGATTTGGACGACGCACAAAACGCGGTATTGTTTTCTTTGCTTTTCGTTAATAAATATAACTCGCGTACTAGCCAAAGAACGGTTTGTGGTTGATCGTTTCTGACTATGGACGTATTGTGTGTTGCTGCCGTTCGTTCAGTAGAGTGAAGTTTTTGTAAATATCCCGCTGATGGGGATTGACCAGAGGATGTTTGAACATAGCCACATCACACAATAACGAATGATGCTTCTGATAACAGTCGACACAAGTTAACGTACTCGTACAATTCGGCAATTTATGCACAAGCGATTGCGTTTAGCGATGTCCAAAATTTTCTTCGGGTTCAGCCCCTTAAATTTAAAAGTGCGAACCCTCACACATTGAACACCTTGCAGCTGCAGAATTGCACGATCGTACACTGCCTATGTTCAAGTTCTTTGTTGTGTAGTGGACGAGGACTGTCCTAGAACAATTAAGGTTCGTGACCTCATTAGCAGAAAGACCTCCAAGATAATATATGCCGGATAATCGACATACACAGAGATATGGGCTTCCCATTGACTTCGAGTGAGAAATGGTAGTCTCTTCATAGTGTGTAAGATGAAAACATCTTTCTGAGATTCCACTGGCACTCCAAGGTTTTCGAGCGCTTGTTTGACATGATTTGTTGTATCCAATAACGTTTGAAGATCCTCGGATGCTTCATGGAACAATGCTGGTTGTTCGGACAACAGTTTAAATTGATCGTGTTTAACAATCGAAGGTTTTGGTATCGCTTCACCAGAATTGCCCAGGCAGACACTAAATTTCTATCTGCGATGGCCGTATTCCTACGTAACCGTTAGGCATCTTCAGTTAGGTTGGTCTTTAAGTAATGAAGCACATCTGAAAGTGCAGGATTTTTCTTAACTAGACTCTTAAACATGCCTTTAAATTCGGGCAACATTTTAAATGACCCCGAGAAGGAAAGGAGTGTAATAGGGGGAAGCTTTAGCTCAACAACAGAGGGTCGCGATACAACTGCTGAGTGATTCAGCCCTTGGCATTGGGCCTCACATTCGGAACTGGTTAACTGTGCTTTTAAACTGGACGACTACGTGTAGTAGAGTTCCTTTAAATTGTGGAACGTTAATGAAAAACAGACACAATTTTTTGGTGGAGCGTCGGTTTGGTGATCTCGGTATTTAAAAATAAAAATGATTATTAACCTTCCTACGGTCTTCGGGTCATTTATGAGCCATTTCACGAAAAAGCTTAACTTTTCTCAAACACTAAATTTTTTTAGGACTTGATGTTTCGTGACGTTGTTCACATTTTTATAGTATAGATAATAAACGTAAAATTAAAAAACTATATTTTAGACTCTGTCCCATACAAATTTTTATACATCTACGATCCTCGGGTCAAATTTGACCCAAAGTATGATTCAGACGTTATTCACAAATAATTTTTTTTTTTACTGCACATTTTTATCTACGCGGTTGCATTGTATGATTCAGTCTGCTTCTATACAGTTTACAGTAAAAATAAAGTGATAAACACGTGCTTTGTTTAGTTATCCGACAATTTATTTCGTAGCGATGAGTGATAGCGAGAGTGAATTGTCTTTGATAGCGTTTTCGGATAAAAAGAATCATGTTCTGAATTCGAAGATCATGTTGAGGTTGCTGATTCTTCCGACAGTGATATAAGTGAAAATGAAAATGCTCTTGCGCCATCTGAAATGATGTCGTCCAAAAATGGTCAAGTAAACTATTCAAAAACCTCTCTTCTAACAAGTGCCGGAAGAGCTTCTTATCAGTTTGGTGCCTGGATTGACGCGTTACTCTTGCTCAAGAATTACCGAAGAAGAAATTTCCAGCTTTGAACTATTTTTCCCACCTCCTGTGATACGTACGATATTGACCTACACCAACATTGAGTGAAAGCGAATATATGGTGAAGAATGGCTGGACATTGATAACGTCGAACTCCTTGCATTTATTGGATTGCTAATATTAGCTGGCGTTTTTCGATCTAATAACGAAAGCGAAAGCGCTGAGAGTCTAAATTTGCTCCTGTACGTGATTTGTGGAATCAATGCGTTGAAATATTACGAAAGCTCTACAATCCATCCCAAAACGTGACCATTGATGAACAATTAGTAGCTTTTAGAGTAAGGTCACCATTCCGGCAGTACATGCCATCAAAGCCTGCAAAGTATGGAATCAAGTTGTGGGTACTTTGTGATTCAGCAACGACCTATGCTTGGAACATCCAACCTTATATTGGCAAGGAAATTGGAAGAACTCCCGAAAAAAATCAAGGCATGTGTGTTGTTCTTGACTTAATTGTAGGGCTAAAAGGACATAATCTCACAACCGACAATTTTTTCACGTCTCATCAATTGGCGAAAATATTATTGGAGAAACACATAACGTTAGTAGGAACAATACGCAAAAACAAGCCAGAACTACCAGCAGAATTAGTAAACCCAAAAGGAAGACCACTTTACTCATCAATCTTCGCTTTTACCAAAGAAATTACCCTCGTTTCGGACATACCTAAAAATAATAAAGCTGTGCTTCTACTTAGCACTCTACATCATGATTAAAAAATTAGTAATCGTCCGCATAAAAAGCCCGAGATAATACTTTTTTTTTTTTTTTAATTCATTTTTGTTTTATTTTTATTTCATTTACTTACGTGCTAGACAAAAATACTTAAAACTAGCTTAACTATCTTAACAATTGTTCTTACATCTAACCTACTGACCCTATACGGGTACTCTAAACTATTCTGATATACGTTTAAGATTGCCTTTCGGCTTAGTCTATGTTTTTTATTTTTTTTTCAGTCTGTATTTGTTTTTCGTCTAGCGAAGAAAACTGATAAAAAAAACTTGGCTTAATTTATCTGTCTTAACCTACCTTAAACTAGCTTAACCTAACATTAAAACTTAAAAACAAATTATCTTAACTATGTCCGTAACTTTACGGACACGTGCACCAGGGCGTATATGTATGTATATGCCTAACATATATAATTTATACGCCGTAGTGCACCTTTTTTTTATTCTATATATATTTTCTAATTTTTTTATTTTTTTTTTCTTATGTACTACCCTATAATCTATGTAAGTTGGCCACCATGGTCAACTATCGCGTCATCATCTTGAAAAGCCAGCAGCGGCAGAGACTGGTTTTGGTGTAACCACCAGTAAAATTGCCGTTCTTTGGCAGACTCTCCTGTCTCGAGCAGAGATCGCTCTGCTGAACCGGAGGAGATCCTAGTGACTGCGAGCGACATCCCGTTCGTATTGGAGTTGCCTGTTCACTGTTCGGCGTACGACGTGGAAGATGACAGGACATCCATGTGGATCCTGTATTAGGCCAATTGTGTCGAGATAGAGGAACGCTTCAGGAGGAGCCGGTGAGGCGCACTCTGTCATGGTACATAACATTGGGGTAGTAAGCCCCAAAGATCAGACTGTTGGAAGAAGTCATAGCTCGTGCAATATGCGTTCTGATCAGTTTAATAATAAAATTATCTATCCTGTTCAAGTTTGCCTCGTTGTACAGGACCTCGTTAGGATAGAACTTCTTGTACTCAGACTCGGGTGTACGATACAACCGGAGACAAGTGCGAAGACACTGTCTCTCGAACAACCTCATCTTTTCCATCTGGGAAGGACTCACATTCAACCACAGTGGACAACTGTAGGCCATAACTGGCCGGATGAGGGCCATGTAGCAGATTACCTTTACTCTGGTGTCAAGTTGGCTGCTGTAAAACAACCCCCTTGCCACAGCAAAGGCCTTTTTAGCTTTCGCCAGAGCAATATTTATATGTTTGTCAAAATACAGATATTGATCTAGCCAAATGCCAAGATATCTAACTACACTTTTCCCATCTAACGGCCGTCCCTGCGGGTCAACTATGCCGAACTTACGCCAGTTTGTGCGCGTATCCCATGCTGCCATGTACAGCGGGGTCCTGGAGAGGATAGTTTCGCACTTCAGGAAGTTGATAATCAACTTCCAGTCGTCGCTGAATTTGTTCGAAGTCACATTGCAACAAGTTATTTATTACTTCGACCTTTGGACCTGATCTGTACGCTACTAGATCGTCGGCATACGCAATTATGTGCGGCATGGAACCTATAAGATCTGCAGTGAATATTGAGAACAAGATTGGCGAACCAACCGCTCCCTGTTGCAGACCATTTTTGATGTCAAAGACCATGGTAGAAGTTACGTCGCCACGTCGCCAGACGAACTTTCTGCCTATTATCATGTCATAGATCATGTATAGCAAAGATTTGCTTATGCCGAGCCTGACCGCTTGAGGAAGAGGCCCTCTAACCAAACGGTGTCGAACGCTTTCTCCTAGTCAATCAGTCAGGCACCCGTGCATTGCTTTTTGTCTTTGTTCTACTGAATGTCGGATACCAGTTTGGACGCGGCATGTATAGTTTCATGCCCCGCCCTGAATCCGAACTGGTGGTCCGGTATGATTTTATTTTCCTCAACCCATTGTTTCAGAACTCGAATGACTATCTTTTCTTCTTCCTTGCTTATGCAAGGAATAATAAATAATAAATAATAAATAATAAATAATAAATAATAAATAATAAATAATAAATAATAAATAATAAATAATAAATAATAAATAATAAATAATAAATAATAAATAATAAATAATAAATAATAAATAATAAATAATAAATAATAAATAATAAATAATAAATAATAAATAATAAATAATAAATAATAAATAATAAATAATAAATAATAAATAATAAATAATAAATAATAAATAATAAATAATAAATAATAAATAATAAATAATAAATAATAAATAATAAATAATAAATAATAAATAATAAATAATAAATAATAAATAATAAATAATAAATAATAAATAATAAATAATAAATAATAAATAATAAATAATAAATAATAAATAATAAATAATAAATAATAAATAATAAATAATAAATAATAAATAATAAATAATAAATAATAAATAATAAATAATAAATAATAAATAATAAATAATAAATAATAAATAATAAATAATAAATAATAAATAATAAATAATAAATAATAAATAATAAATAATAAATAATAAATAATAAATAATAAATAATAAATAATAAATAATAAATAATAAATAATAAATAATAAATAATAAATAATAAATAATAAATAATAAATAATAAATAATAAATAATAAATAATAAATAATAAATAATAAATAATAAATAATAAATAATAAATAATAAATAATAAATAATAAATAATAAATAATAAATAATAAATAATAAATAATAAATAATAAATAATAAATAATAAATAATAAATAATAAATAATAAATAATAAATAATAAATAATAAATAATAAATAATAAATAATAAATAATAAATAATAAATAATAAATAATAAATAATAAATAATAAATAATAAATAATAAATAATAAATAATAAATAATAAATAATAAATAATAAATAATAAATAATAAATAATAAATAATAAATAATAAATAATAAATAATAAATAATAAATAATAAATAATAAATAATAAATAATAAATAATAAATAATAAATAATAAATAATAAATAATAAATAATAAATAATAAATAATAAATAATAAATAATAAATAATAAATAATAAATAATAAATAATAAATACAATACAATCTGTGATGGGAGGTGTTGCGTCCCGGATGCAACCTGAACCATCGCTGACAAATCAACATATCTGGGATTGCTACGATCTCCAAACTGTAGAAAAATTCTTTTTAGCCTTCTTTTCCAGATCTTTCTTGTTTTAAACAATTCCAATGTCGACTCCGACACCCTAATCCAGTTGGGGCGGAAGGGTAAAACCCTACTATGGTTTGAGAGCCAATTGTGTATTTTGTTTGTGAGTGAGTCTACTAGGACATCAATCTCAGGGTTTGAGAGATTCCTATCTGTAGGTAAATTTAAATTGGAGAGTTCAGAATTTAGTGTAGAATTGAAATTTGTCCAGTTAAACTATTGAAATTTGACGGGATGTCCGGAAAGATTGAGGCATTTGGAAGTTGAAGGCCCAGAATCACTGAGCAGTGATCAGAGAGTTGGTCAGCTGTGGAACAGGCGATGTTGTTACAAGAGATTAAATTGGACGATACTAGAAAGAAATCCAGATGTGAATCAGAGCTAGGTCTGGTCGGCTCTATGGTTTTAATTAAGTCGAAGTCTAGCAAGTGTTCTTGGAACCATTGAGCAAAGTGCCTGCCGTTATCATTTTGTATACTATCACCCCAAAGGGGGTGCCTTGAGTTAAAATCACCTCCAATTATTATGTAATCGTAGTTGCATAAAGAATTTAACAGATCATCAAGGGCTGGGGCAAGCGCCACACCAGCTCTGTGAGAGATATATAAAGAGACTAGGGCTAAAGATTTTGCGGATTGGTTGCTTGCAAGAATCGAAACGGACGCGATTGTAGCAGAGATGTAATTGTTAGAAAAAAAAGATTGAGAAAAGGAGATGTTATTACGCAGGAAAAGCCCCGTACCTCTGTCATCATTATTCACGATTAGATCATATTGGTCGTTAAATCTACGTCTGCTTGAGTGTACTGATAGGCAGGTTTCCTGAACTAACAAGGCCGTGGGAAGCCTGTCCTTCAGTAGGAGATCAATTTCAACTTTCTTTTCATCGTTTAACGTTCGAATATTTGCAGTAATTATAGAAAGACTTACGGGCATGTTATGGAGGCGATAAAGTTTGCAAAAACTTTCTTAACTCATAGGAAAATTTGCGCCAAAGTCAATAATAATTACTCTTCAACCCTTCCTCTGTTTAATGCTATACCTCAAGGCTCCCCACTCTCAGTGGTTCTATTTATAATTGCCTTCGATGAAC
Source organism: Eristalis pertinax (assembly GCA_907269125.1). NCBI lineage: Eukaryota > Metazoa > Arthropoda > Insecta > Diptera > Syrphidae > Eristalis > Eristalis pertinax. The sequence continues at coordinate 20,533,782 of OU026148.1, forward strand.
TATCTAAGATAATTAGTAAACACAGACACTTAGATCATTGCATTTACGCAGACGATGTTTTCGTGCTGAGTAAAAGCATAGATCTAAGTAAAACCAATAATTTATTTACGTCACTAATTGAAGACATCTTAAATTGGTCTAACCTCTCTGGTGGCTTTCTCTCGACAAATGCAAAACTTAGACTACATAAAGCTCCTACACTCTTACAACTCCATTATTAGCAGGGATTTTGCTTTTCTAGGAACCTAAAACACTCAAAAAGAGTTCAGTCATCAATAGCAAATGCTCTCATAATTTCAAAAATTCTGGATCTCCCGCAGAAAATGCACATTCAACGAACCCTAACTGTCCCACCATGGGCTACTAAGCCATAGTCACTTATCCTGGACCTAACCCGTCACGACAAGAACAGTACACCAAAAGAGACTTACCTTGCTTCTTTTCTCCGCATTTCCACATCCCTAAAAGCGAAAGGCTGGGAGTTCATCTTTACGGACGGTTCCAAGAAGAACAACTGTACTTCTTTTTTCGTCACCAAGGAAAATGGTACTTTAATTCTTGGAGGTTTACTACCAACATATGTTCACAGCAGAAGTCCTAGCCATCTACAAAGCTTTATGGATAACTGCTAAACTGTGTGGAAGATATGTGATCTGCTCGGACAGTTTGTCCACTATCAACGCGGTAAAAAATCCCAAACAGAACACAGTCATCATCTCGGATACCCGCAACTACATTGCTAATGCTCCAAAAAAAAATAAAAATAATGTGGGTCCCAAGCCACGTCGGTATAAAAGGGAACGAACTTGCGGACCAAGAAGCTGGGCTTGCGCACCGAGCCCCAATGTACCAATTTGAGGCTGCCACTAAATCAGATGCACTACGCTTCCTAAAGTCCTCAATCAACTCCAAATTATTATGTGACTGGCAACACTACCACCACCACTACACCCTCTACAACCCAGACCGCAGCATTCCGCTGATCTCTGTTCATAAATGGAAGAAAGTTTGGTCCACATCTTGGCTGTAGAGTGACTTGTCACCAAGAACTTTAGCTGGTTGATGAGTTGTGCCTTTTTGTCTTTCTGAAACCAATCAGCAAGAGCTGACGCGCCTGTTGGCTTTTTGGATTTATCGAGAACACCGTCCAAATCATGTGCATGCAGGTAGACCAGAATCTGAAACTTCCAAAGTGAATAATCAATTCAATGGAAGAATTTCTGCAAATTTATACTTTTGTCCATTTCTTTTGTTCCATTCGATTTATTCGTGCTGATAACGTGTTGAAATAAATTACTCATAAAGTTTTACAACAAAAGAATGTCTTTATTCTTTGGGTAACAATCGCTAAGTAGTAGTAGTAGTAATTTTTATTGAGGTGTTCTTTTTCTTTTACAAAACATATTTGGGTATAATGCACACGATTTTATTACATATATATATATTATTGCGGCCGACTTAGAATTGGTCTAGCTACTCTGAGATCAAATGTATTTATTTCGAGTATGTTTAATATCGAGAGATGGAGCAATTAGTTGTGAATTCCTCTTCAATGTGAGTTTGTGAAACTGTCCACTCAACAAGCCAGATGTAATTATGAGTGACTTAACCTAACTTAAAACTAGAAAGAATAACATGGCGGATAGAAGGAGAACAAAATGTACGCCTCCCTACACCTGTAGAGTGCGACTGGGCGGGCATAAACCCCGTTTGTTGTGAGCCGTAGCGTGACTCTCACTATCTGTCTCTGTCGAGACATTCACAACCATTTGATTTCACAAAATTATGTAATAGATTCGTCTTAACATCTGATACAAAAAAGAGGGGACAAAAATAAATAAATAAAGGCACCATTCATTGGTTGATTTGAAGGAAAACAAAATTAATAATTTAAGAATAACAGTTGTAATAGTAATTCAATATTAATACATAGTATTTGGTAAATTCATTATTTATACATAGTATTCAGAAATTAGCATAGAGTTAATTTGTAACTAGCTTAACATAGCTTAATATTTAGGGGATAATAATACAAAGGAGCAAATCCTATGAGTTCAAGCAATTTAAGTCTTATAAGTGTCTATGTAGTGTATGTAGTGTATAATAAATATATTTACTAAAGTTAATTACTATATATTTACTAGTTATTTACTAAAGAAATTTAGCTTCGATGCTGCAAACCTTTCGTGTAGCTGAATTCCTAGATATTTTATTGGTGTTTTTAGGGGAATGTGATTGCCCTCAATCGTGAGAATGAGATCACGGCTTTCACGTACTGCAGTGTAATGCCCTCTACCCGACGCATTTCTGAAACAGGTTACTTCACATTTCCCTAAATTTAGGTCTATATCCCAGCATCTGAAAAATGGTACGACCTTATGAAGGTGTAGTTTCACTGCGTTTAGAGCTGTGTGGGGCCTTTCATCGCCTCTGAAACAAGTTGAAATGTAGGGAAGTCAGAAAGGAAGAAGTTAAAAAGGTGGGGCCCTAGAATGGAGCCTTGCGGAACCCCCCTGTGAATTGAAATTTGTTGTGAGAAAAGGTTTTCGAAATATACTGATTTTAGTTAAGTGGGGTGGGAAATTTAGGTAGAACAGTTCATATATGAGTCCGTCGTGCCAAACAGAATCAAAAGCTTTGGTCAGACACAACGCGAGAATTTTATTTTGGAGGTACAATAAGGCATGATCTGTGGAGTGTCCTCTTTTAAAACCAAATTGATTAGGTTGGGAGAGTTCGGACTTATCTATGAAGTTGTGGATTTTCAAAAGAATGGTTTGAATGGCATTTGTGCTATTACCCTTTTTAATCGGAATCAATTTCGCTTTTTTCCAAGACAAGGAAAAGTAGCAATTGTTCGGGCAATTGTTGAGAATAGGTGTAAGCAATTTAGCTAAAACTGCTTACACTTCCGAATGACGAAGTTAGAGATATTATCTAGACCGGAAGAATTTTTATTATTAAGGGAGTTGATTATTGCTTCTAAAGTGTTAACTGAAATAAAGTGTTCATTACCAACTTCGCTTGACTTATTGAAGGGAGAGAAATTTGTTAAGTTGAGATTTCGATTCCAGACATTAAAGGAAGTATTAAAAGTTTCCACAACAAGAGTGTTGTTAATATCATAAGAAATAGTTCTAGAAGCATATAACTCAGCATAATAATCACCAAGGCTATCTATTTTTTCAGTGGCAGAAGAGCAAACTCTCTCACCGTATCTCAATTGTGCATCAGGATTTGGAGATGTTTTTCGTCCCGTGATTTCCCGTTTAAAGCAATAAAACACGCATGGGGAGGGCTTAAGACTTTTGAGCTTGCTTCTTAACTGCTCATTAGCCTCTATTCTTATTCTGTCTTTTATTATTTTGCTGAGACAGCTTATCCTCGCTGACAAATCAACATATCTGGGATTGCTACGATCTCAAAACTGCAGAAAAATTCTTTTTAGCCTTCTTTTCCAGATCTTTCTTGTTTTAAACAATTCCAATGTCTACTCCGACACCCTAATCCAGTTGGGGCGGAAGGGTAAAACCCTACTATGGTTTGAGAGCCAATTGTGTATTTTGTTTGTGAGTGAGTCTACTAGGACATCAATCTCAGGGTTTGAGAGATTCCTATCTGTAGGTAAATTTAAATTGGAGAGTTCAGAATTTAGTGTAGAATTGAAATTTGTCCAGTTAAACTATTGAAATATGACGGGATGTCCGGAAAGATTGAGGCATTTGGAAGTTGAAGGCCCAGAATCACTGAGCAGTTGATCAGAGAGTTGGTCAGCTGTGGAACAGGCGATGTTGTTACAAGAGATTAAATTGGACGATACTAGAAAGAAATCCAGATGTGAATCAGAGCTAGGTCTGGTCGGCTCTATGGTTTTAATTAAGTCGAAGTCTAGCAAGTGTTCTTGGAACCATTGAGTAAAGTACCTGCCGTTATCATTTTGTCTACTATCAACCCAAAGGGGGTTCCTTGAGTTAAAATCACCTCCAATTATTATGTAATCGTAGTTGCATAAAGAATTTTACATATCATCAAGAGCTGGACCAGCTCTGTGAGAGATGTATAAAGAGACTAGGGCTAAAGATTTTGCGGATTGGTTGCTTGCAAGAATCGAAACGGACGCGATTGTAGCACAGATGTAATTGTTAGAAAAAAAAATTGAGAAAAGGAGATGTTATTGCGCAGGAAAAACCCCTGCCATCATTATTCACGATTAGATCATATTGGTCGTTAAATCTACGTCTGCTTGAGTGTACTGATAGGCAGGTTTCCTGAACTAACAAGGCCGTGGGAAGCCTGTCCTTCAGTAGGAGATCAATTTCAACTTTCTTTTCATCGTTTAACGTTCGAATATTTGCAGTAATTATAGAAAGACTTACGGGCATGTTATAGAGGCGATAAAGTTTGCAAAAACGATTTTTCTTTTGAATACTCCTTCAATTTTCTGGTAATAAGGCCAGAAATTCGCAATTTTTTCCATAAGACTCTCCAGCGGGATACCGAAGAGTTTTTCCGATTCAGCCTCGAAGTCAGCAAAGACCGACCCCTAACTGCATCAGCATAAGAAAATGCATTCCGCTGTGGGCTTCCGACAGCTCGATTAACTGAATTGCGCAGGGCAATTCTCTTATTACAGGAGTTCTTCCTTCCGTTTCTGGAAGGTTACCCATTTAGAGCAGCCCTTAAAACTGGCCGGGTGGCCTTTAATATTGCAGTTTACGCAAAAAAGTTCCTTAAGTCTTACATCCGCTGGCAACTTTTTGAAGACTTAGAACTTTTTGTTGCAGAATTAAGATCGGAATTCAAGATTGTTTCAAAGAAAGCTAATTATTTTTTGGGAATAGAAATTAAACGTGAAAATGATCACATTAAAATTTGCCAGCAATCACATGCAAGGAGGATACTTGAACGTTTGGTTTTCTCTTAATGCAAGCCGATCTCAACACCAATGCTGAAAAGTTCAGAAGCTTCGAAAACAGGGATAGTTGAAGCCACGAAACACACAGACAAGCAGTTCGTGCTCTCATGTATCTGATGCTTGGAACAAGACCGGACTTGGCTTACAGCGTAGGATTTTTATCAAGATCACTTGAAAACCCGACGACCGAAGATGTAGCCAGAGTAAAGAGAGTTTTTTGATACAGCGCGGGTACAATCAATTTGGGAATTGTGTATCGACGTAATACAAAGACGGGCATTATTGAATGCTACAGTCAGGCAGATTTTGGTGGGTGTACAAAAACTGGACGATCAACTTCAGGAGTAGTTGTTACATATGCAGGTGGAGGTATTTCATGGCTGAGTCAGAGGCAGGCAAAGGTAGCTACTTCAAAAGCAGAAATTGTAGCTGCTAATGAAGCCACAAAAGAAGTAATTTGGTTGAGCAGACTATTGAAAGGAATATCGGAATTAGGGTACATTCCTATTCTTCAAGTTGACAATTCCGCAGCGGTGAGACTAGCTCAAAATCCTGAGTACAATCACTTTGTTGCACATGCTTGACATCATTCCTCTCTTTTATCCATGTATTTTTTAACTCCTCCTTCCTTTAATTTAAAACTCTCCTGAGTTGTAGTACTTTCCGGAGGCAACTGTATTTTTGTAGCTACTGCTGGATTTCGTATACAATTTTTAATTCTAATTTTCATTCTTTTGTTTTTACAATACAAAATGGTTATAACTACTATGGTTATAACGACATATTAAATTTTTAAAAAACCTTCCGATCGGGTAAATAAGTTTCAAGTTTCTAATTTGTATCGAACTCTTTCGTTTTATTGGGTGAGATCCCTAGTGTTGTATGATGTCGGTTGTCATAGTATCTAAAAGCTCTAAATATTTTTGTGTTTGTAGAAATGTCCCTATCTTTGATTATATGCAAAATTTCTAATATAGTAGAATGCAACCGTTCGACGTCAGAATTCCCAGTATGGGAGTTGGGCTTGGTAAAATGTATCTCAATATTATGTTCTCTTAGGAATTCTAAAATATTTGTTGATCTAAACTCATTGTCAGTTATTATTTTTTTTTTGGTTTCCCACATTTACTGATATGCTCCTCTAAGCTTTCTATTTTGTGCACATAGTTTTTACTTGCAAGTCTATAAACGCATGCCTGCTTCGTTAGCTTGTCTATGAAAGTCAGATAAATTTGTTTATTAAAATGAAATATGTCCATATGTATAACGTCATTTTTGTTCGTTGGTGCTTCTGTTAATTGGAATTTAGCTTTAATTGGTCTTCTATCGTACTTGCTTGCTTGGCATATTTGACAATTGCCTATAATTCTGGGATATGCCTTATTCAATTTGGGTAAAAGATTGCATTTTTTAGTGTATGATAGGTTTCTACTATTCCCGAATGGCTGCTTTCTTTTGTATGATACAAGGATATTTGCTTATATAGAACTTCTTCCCGTCTTAGTTCTCTTACTCTTCTGCTAGTTCTAATAAATTTTACTTTTTTATCATAAGAGAAGATGTCTATTAGAAATTGTTGTATTCTATTATATTCATTGTCATCTACCTCCGAATATAGTCATATTCGGTCGCGTATGAAGTTGCCCATACTATAGCCATAAATTCCTTATCGGTGGTGGAATAGTTGAGCTCGTGTAGAGGTTGACTGTCTTGAGACAAGACAGCTCATATCGCATAATTACTTGCATCCGTAAAAAGTGAGAATGCTTTGCTAAAGTCCGTGTATTTCAAAACAGTGATTAGTTAGATTTGATTTCAGCGTTTCAAAGGCTTATATATACTCCGGGTCATGTGTATTTATTTTGTTATCTTTTTGTATTTATTTTACTATCTTTTTTTAAATATCTAATCATTGGAAAAGCGATTTTGGAATAATCCTTAATGAATTTCCTATAGTATCCACTTGCACCCAGAAATGATTTAAGTTGTTTTTGCGTAGATGGAAGGGGAATATCTTGGATAACTTTTACTTTATTTGGATTAGGTTTCATTCCGTCTTTCGTCAGAAAGTGGCCTAAAAAGTCCGTATTCTTTTTTAAAAACGAACACTTGCTTATCTGAAGGGGCAACAATATGTTCCTGTAGGGGGAAATGGAGAAAATCAATATACCGTCTAAATAAACGATACATATTCTACCTATTAATTCTCTCAAAATTTCGTTCATTAGTCGTTGGAATGCAGCGGGAGCGTTCTTCAAACCGAACGGCATCCTGACATATTCATATAGGCCACTAGGTGTGATGAAGGCTGTTTTGTGTATGTCTCTCGGATAAACGATAATTTGGTGATAAACTTTGGCTAAGTCCAAGGTTGAAAAATATTGTGCTCTTCCAAGCTTATTTAATATGTTATCGATATTAGGTAACGGGAATTTATCTGGGACTGTAAATTCGTTTAATTTACGATAATCGACGTACATCTGTATTGCGACGTTACATCTGGCTATTAGATTTCCTAACAATGCCTTGCTTCTCCATTTCGGTAATATGTCTATTGACTTCATCCTCATGCTTTGGATGAAGCTTATATAATTCTGCATATATTTGTTCGTCACTGGTAAGACGAATTTCGTACATTATACTTTGGATGTTTGTTAATTGATCCCACTCATGATATTGAAGTACATTGTATTTATTGATAAGTTTACCTACGAGATCACGCTCCTCTTCATTCAGGTGTCCTAGGTCTACTGGGGTTTCATTTCCTAATTCATAACATGCTATCGGGAAATGTTTATCTTCAACGATTCTTAGCACCTTGCCATTCTGCAGTAAAATTAACTTTTTTATGAAAACTCTTCAGGTACTGGGAAACTGTATAATTCCAGATTTTCGGTAGCCTTGGTGTTTATTATATTTATAGATATTCGTTTTTCATCAACAGTTTTATAATTTTCAGGAGATAGTGCTTCCAGTATCTATCAAACAGATATGTTGTTGGTTAGCTATATTGAATGTTACCAACATTTTCCCTCCACCGGGGCTTCGTTGAGAAAAGCCGATGGTTGCCCTACTGAAATTTGTCCTTCGCTTTCTTCTGATACCTCTGCCTTCTGCGATATATTGTCTGTATCCATAGGCTGGGATCTTTGTCTCCAGTTATGTCGATATGAATTAGAATGGTTCATTTGTCTTACTTGCCCGGAGTTACGTTGGTGATTATTGTTTTGTCGGTACATATCATTAGCCTCCCTATGTTGTCCTGAACTATTTTGATAATTATTGTTTCGTCCTGATGTATCATTACTTGGTCGAGATTGTCCTGACATATTATGATAGTTGCTACTTGATGGAACGTGGTCATTCCCGGAATTGTTTTGGTAATTAGAAACTCTTTTAAAATAGTGATTTGCTCGCATTTGAAAATGTTAATTTTTTTTGTGTTGTTCTTTTCGCGTTGCAACTGAAAATTTTAAGTTTGCACTATCATAACCTATATATTTAATTAAAATTCTTTTGATTTCACTGATGTTATAAATATCTGCTAATTCCATAGCCAAATTTCCTGCTACTACTTCCTCAATTTTTACTATCAAAACAATAACAAACTTATTCCTAAATAATTTCTGTTGATGTTGTTACATCGTTAAAGCGTTTATTTCGCATATACAAAAATCAACTTTTTTACATAGGTCTTGTATCGAACTTACTCGAAAATGATTTATTCTTCCGGTGAGATCATCTTTGTCTCCTGATGGTCTGAAGTTCAGCTTGAAGGATTCTCGTACTTCTTCCCATGACCGAAGTTGATGAATGGTGATGAGATCCAGCGCCTTGCCCGATATTTTTCGCTGTCTAATTGAGTCATTTTCGTTTGCCATTGTACCTTGTCTTATAATGTTTTCACTAGTTCACACAAATAGATACGAAGAAACAATTCCTTTGTTTTTTTTCCTTTTCTGTTTTTTTAAACACTTTTTTGCGGTTAATATTGATTTGAATAAAATAATAATGTTCACTCAATTTCACGGTTTTAGCTTGTTTGCCGGTTCTCGTATGGATTGTGAATTTTTCAGCAATCCTACCGACTGCGTCAGTAATAATTTTCGTAGAAATATTTAAATAAAAACATCGTTTTATTTTATTTAATACTACTTTAATTATTATTAATTAAAATTCCTAAGGAAAAGCCGCTGTCCAAGCGAGGCCGCACTTTTCCGGAAGGTTGCTTAACAACTAAAAACTATATCTAATTCAATCTTAGCAGCAACCAAATTCGTACAGCTCGCTACCTGGTGAAAAATGCACATTTACATTTACTGCACTTATATTTCCGAATGAATACCATTGCCAGAATTAATGTTAGGTGTCGTTTTCAGCGGGTTAACTAACACTTTTGGGTTTCTTGGAAATCGAATGTTAATCGAAAATGTAACTCGCGTCTACCCGTTGACCTAACCTGACATATCCGATCCGGATTATTCGTCACTGGAGTTGTCCTGTGGGAGCAGGTCTTTCTTCTCACTCACCTATAGTGCAGCCATGAGTTTAGAGGTACTGGCCCTCACTGCTTCGTCCGCCTCTCGGGTTTCCTTGTTTTTATGCCAAGGTTACGAAGTCATACTCGAAATTAGTATCTCGTTCGCATCCTGAGATTCACATGAAACAGCACAAAGTTCAGTTCTGCATTCGTCGTTGCTAAGTCGGAGATCTTGTATGTGAGATTATTCTCACATTATTAAGGCCAATTTATCATTTCTGTGATTTCATTCCCTTGATTGCTTGAGTTGACTTCTTCTCTTCTTAGAGTTCCTCTACGCTACGGAGGTTGGCAATCATCATGTAAAGTGTTTATTTTATTTTTACACCTCTATATATTTCTGCTGCCGAAAGATTGAGCCACTCTCGTAGGTTAGATATCCAGGACAGTCTTTGTATTCCTCTACCTCTTTTCCATTCTATTCTACCCTGCAGAATAACTTGAAGTAAGTTGTATTTTTCATTCCTTAAAATGTTACCCAAATATTCCAATTTTCTCCTTTTAACGGTAATCATAAGCTCTTTCTTTAGGTTTATACGTCTCAGTACTTCTTCGTTTGTTACTCTGTCGGTCCAAGAAATACGGAGGATTTTTCTATAGATCCACATTTCGTAGGCCTCCAGCCTACGAGTCAGTTGACTTAAGCCTCCTTAAATCCATTATGCTTGGACCTTGGGTGTTAAAGAATGTTTTGTATGAAGTGTTGGGTAAACTAAGAAATATGGTGTTTTCATAAACGTCGGAGATCTGCGCTAGTACAGTCACATTTCTTTTCTCATGCGTTTTTGAACACACACACGGTGCAGTATATCTGCAGGCTTGCTTTAGTACAAAATAACTTTCTTCCAATCGACCTTGTTTGCAGTAAAAAAAAAAATGACTGCACAATCTGCCCGACATCGATGAGCTAATGACGTTTATGAACAGTAGGCTCTGAAGTTCACGTAAGGTAGTATGATCACATATCTGCATTAATGAACATGGATAACGCAGTCGGTTGTTAGTCTGAGGTTTATGAAAACATCTATATTTAAACAAAATAACATTACTTTTTACAATATTACAATAGTATTACTTAAAAGAAAAATATATTATTGTATGAAATGTGATTAGCTAGAACCCTATTAGTCATTAATCTTTTTTTTAAATCCGTATAATAAATTAGGTCAAACATTCGAACCAACTGAGATCTCAATGCAAGAAGGTGCCACCACAGCGCCGCCTTTACTAACTGAAGCTGATTTAATTGGTTTGATGGAAAAACATGGTATCGGTACAGATGCTACGCATGCTGAACATATTAACACCATAAAAGAAAGAGGTTTCTGCTATGCTATTTTATAACCAAGTACTAGAGAATTAATAAAGTTATTCTTATATGGTTAGGATATATTGGAGAAGTTGATCGAGGATTCCTTGTACCTGGTGTAATCGGTATGGGTCTGTATGAGGGATACGATGCAATGGAATTGATTCTGACAAAACCCGTGCTGCGTGCCGAATTCGAGGCTGATTTAAAACAAATTTGTCTTGGCCGAAAGGATCCTAAAACCGTTTTACATGAACAGATAGTAAAATACAAAGAAGCTTATAGAATCATTAAGAATAAAATAGAAAAAATGGATGAAAAAATGGCGATAAGGTATTAACAAAGTATTAACCATGATTAGTGTGTTTAAAAATAATTTTTGCTTATGTTATACAGGATCAATGCTACCCCTCAAATAATTTCAGCAAATGAAGACATTGAAAACTGGGTTCAAGAGGTCTTCGAATGTCCGAAATGCGTCACTTCTAAGATGGCTTTGAAGAAAAAGAAGGACTCTACTGGTTACTATATTGGTTGTTTAAATTATCCCTATTGCAAGAATGCAGTTTGGCTTGCGGAGGAATTGAAGGACGTTTCTTTAACTGATCAGTATTGTGGACGGTGCAAAGCGCCTACGAAAATGTTAAAAATGAAACTGAACTCAGTATATCGTGTTTTATTTAGTTCAGCTGATGGCTGGTATACTACATGCTTACGATGTGATAGTAAATTTCGTGAAACTTTCAATATAAATGTAGATCAAGTTAATAATGTTGGGGCAATTGTAACTGATGATATATCAAGAATAAATGGCCGCAACGAAAATTTGAGAACTTTGAGCAGTGCATCAGACGTTAATAGCAGACCAACGGGGATCGTTTCAGCAAGTACATCCAAAAACTCTAAATCTGTACAGTCAAAGCAAATTCCGAAAATATCACATAAAATAAACCTAGAAATATCAAGTCGTAAATCCGTAACTCATTGTAGAGTACCAATTACTGAAAGTGTAGACACGAGAGCTTTTTTCGATTCCAGTGATGGATTTGATGATTTGCTTTTGCGCGCAGACGTGAATAATGATATTGAAGAAGCATCACATGGGATTGCTACAAATAATGAAATTGGTGATTTATTTATGAATGATGATTTCGAAGACTATAATTGGTGTGGAGCATCTACAACACCTATTCTCCCATCAGACAATATCAGTGATTTGGTACAAACTACAAGCAGTGATTCATTAGTCACACAAGCTTCTCAAACACATAATCCATCAGAAACAGTTAAATGTACAGGGTGTAATCACCTGGCAAAAGAGTAAGTGTATATTCTTATATACCTGAATGTATGTTTGTATGGCCTGGTAATAGTATAAATGTATATAACTAAATATCATTAGTTGTATATTTTGTTGAACAATGTTGAAATATTAGTTTGCCAATCCCTTTTTGAAGAAAATTGAAATAAATTAGCTTAGGCTTGTTAAAGACAAGTTTTTAAATAAGTTTGTTTGCCGGACAGTCAGTTTTCACTGTTTATAAAAACAAAAAATATTTTATTTTTCGTCAAATTTTCCCTCAATTTTATAGGCGACAAAGCTATTTTTATGTATGTAATAATTTTATTCCCATATTTCAGATTCACTGTAAAAAAAAAAGGAGCTAATAAGGGACGAATATTCTATACATGTTCAAAATCGAATCAGTGCCCATTTTTCCAGTGGGCTGATATAAGCAATCAGAGCGAAAAAATTGATTTACATGTTGGAACCAATGAACCATCAGGTTGGATAAATTCACGGTTAGAAAATATTCCAAGTGGATCTAGAGTAAATAGTATGTTTGAAACACAAAATTGAATATTATAAAATGTTATACAATGTTCTATATTTTGTAGGTCGGTATAGTTCTCAAAATGTATCTACAAAAAGGAAATGTGGTTTATGTCGAGAAGAAGGGCATACAAGGACTAAATGCCCTCGTAAGGGTAATTGAAATAATATTTGTATGATATGTAAAATGAATAAGAAAAAAGAAAACAAGTATTGTGATTTGTATTATTATTATTATTATTTGTATATTCTGTCGTCTAACTTGTTTATCATAATTATTAAGCAAGGGAATACCACGTCCAAGCAGCAGTCATGGCCTCTGCAATACAGAGGCATGCTAACATCTGAACTTTGTAGAGTGTCTCCCTCGCGGTCAGGTTATCTTAGTACATGCTATTGCACTGTTGGTAAATCTTGGTAGAACAATAACCGAACATCCACCAAAAGATGCTTGGACTGCATCCCCACGATTTCCTAGCTAAAGTTCGACATATCATTAGAACATGCTTCGATTTCCTTTTTATCTTTTCTGTGTGATTTTTCCAGGTGAGTTTGAGTTAACTTCGGTACCAGTGCTATAGTCGTTTCAGTTTTTTTTTTTTTTAGAAGGTAATATAGTGGGTTTTGGCTGCTTTAGGTTTAGCCCAGCAAACACGTACTATTCCTTAGTTACTGTTAGTTCCCTTTTGATAATCACCGCTATACCTTATATTATAAACGGCGACAAAAGAAAATCCTTACGCAATCGGGGTTCTGTATTTCAGCTGATGTTTTCCATTCATTGATCTATGCCTACGTCGATGTGATGCGACATCCTGTCGCATCACTGCATCATCGATAGTTTGCATCACGTTCATAAACGCAAATATCGGTATCACTGTAAACGCAAGACGTTCATTTAGCCGCGTCAGTTGCGCAAGCTTTAAGGCTTGATGCATGATTTTCTATTTTAAAAAAAAATTTTGCATTTTTTTCACAAAATTGCTGTATAGCCCAATTCTAAATAAATTTGTTCATTTTTCCTATTCTAAACAATCTTCGAAAATGAAAAAAAAAATAGGCAGTAGGGTTGATTCTATAACAGGTCAGTACTGATACCAGTACTAATTACAGCACTTGCGACAGGGTATCGATACCCATGAAGTATCAAATCAAAGGTATCGATATTTACGATGAATGTTATGTGGATCACTTCAAGTATAAACGGGAATTAAATATCACAAATATTGTACTATACTTGTCCCTCACAATTCGTTCGCAAGGAACTGACGACGCGACAACGACTAAAAACATCCTGGCATGTTTGTAAAGACAAGCAATCAGAAATAAAAAAACCGGGAAATATCCAACTTCTACCTGCCTTTCCCCTTGATTTCATCGTTTTATAAGCCTTTCGCCCCTGTCTGTGAATACATGTGAGCTCTTGCAAACAAATGATCCCCTTCCCTAACCATAGTAGTTGGGTGATTTAGAATTCTAATTTGAAAATACTTAAACTTTTTTCAAATTTCGGTGTTAAATTTTCAACATAGTAAGGGCAAAAAAAAAATAAAGCACATGTTCATGAAGCAAATTCATTATACTCGCATTTTTGAGATTTACTGTCCCAATTGCAAGAAGCAGTTTGGCTTGCGGAGGAATTGAAGGATGTTTCTTGTTGCGGCAGCCTTCACCGCATTTGTTCACGGTAAAAAGGAACTCGTATCCGTCGATGATCTTCGCCCTTCGTTGTGGGCTCTTTCAAATGTCCTGTCTATCCCTGTCCAGCCCTCGATCCTGACAATAAAAGAAAAGATGAATTAAAAATAAATCACACATTAGTGTCATCTCCAAAACCAAATGACTATGGAAGTGACAGGATAAACACGAAGCACTTAACTTAATAATGTTCCTTTGGATCCTATTGGCGCGTATTCTCCATTTGCTTCAACGAATCCTACGAAAGAAATAACATTTTATTTTAGTATAAAGAGATGTTAAGTAATCATTTTGATGTGAAAAGAAAAAGGGCGTTAATTAATAAAAGTGTGTGAATACAGTGTTTTTACTGTATATGTATGTTGCATAGGCAACGGTTCTGTACCGTGACTATCAGTGGTATTTCCAGTACAGAACTAGAACACCTATTTGAGAAAAATTGCAGCCCTCCAAGCCGACTCACTTGGAATGAAAATAAAAGTCTTAGATAGCTATCAAATTATATCTGACCTGCTCAGTCTTTATTATTTATGATTATGCTTACTCTGACATAATTGTTCTCAACAAATATACTACAAAACACAGTGCAAATTGCTTATTCTGCAAAATGATGGTAAGTGCACAAAACAAACGATAGAATAACAAATTGAGGTGTTATCTTACGATAAACTCCGAAGAACTCAGTTCGATGACGAGCATAAATTATTCGGTGTCAAATTCAAGTGTGTGGCGGCCGGCAATCAGATGTTATTGCAATGTGGACAGTTGTCAACATACTGCCCCTCATTGAACTGTGTTCAAGCGTGAGGTTAATTGGTGATTGTTGTATTGTCTGCTGGTGGGAACTGATCTACACTTGCTGAGGATTGGATACTTCTCGGATTTCGTGGAGCAGCAATTGGGTATTCTGCGACTCTATTGTTATACCTGCATACTCGGAATTTCCAAAGTAATAATATAATTATAACGCTAATTATAAGTATTCCTGGTGAAGTTACAATTGTATGTGGTATCGCATGACGATACACAATGTTTGGTAACTCCAACTGAGTGTTGTCTATTTGTAACGCTATTCTTGTCAACTTCATCTCTTGTTCGTCGCACCGAGGTTGGTATTGATTCGCTGTGTTCATATGATTATGTATGGACTCAAATATTGTATTTTGTGACACCTTACTGAGTCTTGTCATAGATGAACGTACAAAGTTTGAATGGTGGCAGTATGCTCCGTGAGTGATGAAGTCTTTGCGATGCAATTGGGTTGCAATTTCAATATGCCAGATCCCTCAATCGTGAGTAATGTAGTCGTGTCCTTGCATACTACATTTAATAATGTTCTTGAAGTTACGCCGTATATCCATTGATTGGCATGTAAGAATTTCGTCCATATTGTAATGTTGTGAATTATCTTTAATTGACATGATGATAGGTTCTCCAACTTATTGAAAATATGTATTTGCTCTTACTGTAACTCCTTTATGATAAATCGGCTGAACTTGGTTGCAAAGATGTCTTGTTTTTTCTACAACAATGCAAGTTGATATCTTAGATTCCGTTAGTGAGTATACTGATCAATGATCAGTGATCATGATGACGGTTGACAGCTAAGAATATGGATGATGGCATTATATGTCCAATTGTCGCATTTATCACTACTGGAATTGGAATTAATCTGTATAACTCAAGATCTTCAGAATTTATCAGTGGTATTTGAAAAATCACATTGTTATTTGTTAATTGTCCAGCAGTCATCATAATTCTATAAAGTTCCAGGAAGTCAGTGGTGGACGGTATGTAGGCGATAAACTATTCTTTATTACAAGGGCTTGTTGTTTCATCTCCTGTGGAGAAATTATCGAATGACTTATTTTTCCTTGACGAATATCTGACAGGGCGTTTGTTACTGCTGTTTGAGTGCGTTTAACATTCGATATAAGCAGCGTGGTATATAATGCCCATGTGGAAAAGAGTTGTTGAATCTTGTTATTAATTCGGTAGATCATTTATGCAAGCTGTGCTTGCAGTATCGCATGCCGTGGATCCAAAGTTTCTTGATTCTGCTTAATGATGTTTATTGTTGCCTATACAATTGATGTATAAATCTTGGAAAGTGCCAGCAAGTAGTCTTCATTGGTTTGTATCTTGTCAATCGTATCCGACATCTCTTCTGCATACTGAGAATCAAGAGTTCCAAACAAGGCATTTGCCATGTTGTCAATTAAGTTGAATGCTCTTCTTTCCGACGTGATTTCGTATTCATGAAGGTAATGCTATCTTCATATAACTCATCATGTGTGCAATGAATGTAATTGGTTAATTGAGTACACAACGTTTTTTGCCGTAATATTTTACAGAGGTGTTGCAATACTCTGGAGCTATTCTCAATTGCCTTTAGTTCGATCCAGTATGGAGTTAGATAAAAGAAATCCATGTATGAGTTACTAAACTCGATGTTCCAATATTGCCGAAATAAATTCCTGGTTGAGAACCAAATGTGGTGATATCAATTTCCTTTGCATTTATTGTAGTTGCCATTGTGCAAGCGATAAACAAAGTGACTAATGCAGTACGAAGGGATAGATTCTTTTCATTTACGTGGCGTGGGAGAATCCTCGTGGGGTTTGTTGTCTAACGATAGTCCACCTGAATCGTCCACGGCGTCGTTGTTATGTTTCAATTGGCCAGATGAAGTTGGTTGAGTTCATAATTGCAACATTGTTGCCCCTGCACTGCACAGAATATGTTCTCGATGCATTCATGAATACAAATATAGCCGCAAGTTTGCAGCAGGTCAGCATTGTCGAAAAGATATTCATGAACGCAACATCAGTAGGCAATACAAAAGAGAGTGATGTTTAATTGTATTGCCAAACAAAAAACGTGAAGCAAAAGGGCGATGATTTCAAATAAAAAGAATTGGAAGTCAAGACGTTTTCCAAAAAGGACCGAAATGTTCTTAAAATAATAAGAGAATTTCCGGATAATGTTTTTAAGAACCACGTTCGAATGAAGAAGTTCAACTTTCGGTTTCGCTGCAATCCTGCAACAAAACAAAAATGACTGCCAACTTGATCGCAGTTTGACTGTCGCTTTGCTTTTATGAACGCAGTTGTCGACTGCTGTCATGCATATCCAATGCAGTGTATTTACATTTATGAACGCACATTTTGCAGGGCTGCCGCATTTCGACGTTTATGAACTCGGCCGCTGCATTAGTGGAAGCGGTTGCTGCATTGGAAGCGGTGCTAACCGATGTATTGCCCGACGGAATACGCCAGATGCTGTTTGTACATCTGTCACTCTTACTAAACCATCTTGTCCCTTGATGACATTAATTATTCTGCCTATTGGCCAAATTAGGCTTGGTTGGATGTCCTCTTTCATTATCATCATTGCTGGTTCTATGTTGTGACATCTTTCCTTCCATCTATACCTATGCTGTAGCTGATTTAAATATTCATTTGACCAACGACGTCAGAACTCATTTTTGACACGAGTGAAGATTTTTGAGGTGTTGCATCACGATCAATATTGACGGTTATTGGCTGTCCAATGATGAAGTGTCCTGGGGTAAGAGCTGCAAAATCGCTTGGTGATGATGACATAGGTGTTATTGGTCAAACATTTAGTATAGTCTCGACTTCAACTACAGCTGTCTCCAGTTCTCCATAAGTAAGCGATGCTGATGACAATGTGTGTTGTAAAAGATGTTTAGCAGACTTGACTGCAGCTGCAGCCCTCGAAATGTGGTGATCGGAAACCAAAATCGCACCCCTTCCTTGTGCATGATGCTGTTATTTTCTCTCTATCTTTTGCTGAGACAAAAATTTGCTTAATCTCTGATAATTGATTTTTGGCTCGCATGAAGTTGGTGGCGTTATCACAGTATATGTTATTGCAATGTCCCTGTCTTGCCATGAACCTCTTCAATGCACCAATAAATCCTTCTGATGTTAAATCGGTTACCAGTTCAAGATGACAAGCCTTTGTTGCGAAACAGCAGAACACTGATATGTATTTTTTGTGAGGATGTTTTCCTCTTAGCTTAAAATGTGTGTAGATTGGTCCACAAAAATTGATGCCTGTGTTTACAAATGGTCGTGCTGGTTGAATCATGTCAGCCGGAAAGTTTCAGATCATTTGTGATAACAGTTTCGGTCTTGATCTTGAGCAAAACACACAATTGTTAACGATAGGTCGAGTGATCGTTTTGCCCTTGATAGGCAAGTGCAAAAATAGTTTGGGGTCCAGCATGCTTGTTATACTGATGAAGTTCCATTAGTAACAGCTTCGTGAATGAATGGCAGGAGGGTAACAGTATTGGATGCTTGGTGTCATACTGTAATGCCGATGACTCCAATCGTCCACCAACGCGCATAACTCCTTCCTGATTGAGAAATGGTGTAACTGGACTCTTCTTGGATACCTCGTTGTGTTTTTGGAGATGAGTTATGTCATCCTTGAATTCGACACAGTGCATCAATCGAAGCACAGTTTTCCGAGCTTGGTTAAGTTCGCTGCTTTTCAGGAAAACATCCTAGTTATTGTCTTCCTGGATGTCTTGAATCGGAGCATATATGCGACGATACGTATTGCCCCTTCAAATGAGTTTCGATGATTGATACACCCCAAAATATTATTGTCTGATGACTGATGAGGTACAGCTGGCAGTGCAATATCTTCTTGTTGGATATATGGCTTCTTCGCGAATTTGAGTGGTCAGATTGATTCTGGTCCATGCAAAAACCTTGGTCGTCAAAACCAAAGGGTATAATTTTGCAGTAACTCCGGTGATATTACGCGTGACAAAATATCAGCTGGATTTTACTTAGATCTCACGTGTCGCCATGGCTGTTGAAGTGTGTGTTCTTGTATTGCAGATACTCTATTAGCAATGAACGTTGGAAGTGTGGCTGATGATGATGCCTTAATCTAGTTAAGCATCTCTGAGTCGGTCCATAAAAAAATTTGCCTGGGTATTTTAATGTTATTAAGACCCTTTAGACCTTCTCTGTATTTCAGCCACGTTGTTTGCATTTCTTGTGGAAGTGCAGCATCCCAATCGTATTTTAGTTCCCATAGATGCTGTAAAAATATTGTGCGATCGGATCGGTTGTTGAAATGTTTCGACGACGAGTTTAAAGAAAAGACTGATATCCACGAATTAAAAGAAGCCAGAAAAGCTTTATTTCGTTTGAGAAAATACAAGAAAATTATGGCCGCTCTTAGAAAACATGGCGCAATATTCAAATAAGATAAAGAAAATGTGTACAAAATGAAAATTGTTATACAAATTTCAAAATTCATTTTGTTATATAGTATATATATGAAAGCACCGCCTTTCAATGTTTTATGATGGTAAAACTGCAAGCTTTCGAATAGGTCGTCGTAAGGTTGTCCTGGCTGTCCTTACATCAGCAACTCTCACTTTTCCATCAGTAGCTTGGATGACTTCGACTACTCTTCCCATGACCCATCTCTGTGGTGGTACGTTGTCTTCATGGATGACTTCCAAATCGCCAATGCTGATGTTTGGACTAGAAGCTGCCCACTTTATTTTTCCCTGCAGTTCGTTGATGTACTTTATTGATCATCGTCTCCAAAAATGCGTTTTAACAGCGTTGATACGACGCCATCGTTCTATGTAACTGATCTCTGGAACTTCAGTTGCTGGTCCGGCTATGGATTTCAGCCACGATCCGGTGAGAAGGTGAGCTGGGGTGAGTGCCTCGAAATCGTTGGGATCAGAAGACATCGGGGTGATTGGTCGAGAAGTCATTATTTGCTTCTATCTCGACAAACGCAGTAGTCAGCCCCTCGAACGTGAGTTTCGCTTCTTCTAGGCTTCGGCATAAATGACCCTTGGCAACCTTCAGCGCCACCTCTCAAATTCCAACAAAATGGGGCTCCTTGGAGGGTATATAATGAAAATGTATGCTACGGTTAGTACAAAAGTTTAATAAACTGTCCTGTGACGTTTTTTAAAAAAAACATATTTCGCAACTCTACGAGCTTAGACTGTGACCCTACAAAGTTCGTTGCGTTATCACAGTATATGTCCCGTGAAAGACCTCTCCGCCCTATCATCCTTTTTAATACAGCAACAAATGCTTCGGCCGACAAGTCAGATTACGTCTTCAAAGTGTACTGCTTTCGACGAAAAGCAAACAAATACTGCCACGTAGCTTTTATACGGCTGCTTACCTCTGATTTTAACATACGTTAGAATAGGGCCGCAGACATCCACTCCACAACCCAAAAAGGGACGTGAAGGAGTTAATCTTTCCGTAGGTAAGTCCCCCATTATTTGTTCCAATAGTTTGGGACGGTATCGAACACAGTAAACACATTTTCTTACTGTGCTCAATGCGACTTCTCGAGCGTTTCTTACCCAGAACCAGAGATGAAGTATTAAGGAGATAGTCAACTTCTACCTCTCTTGCCCCTTGATTTCATCTGACAGAGTTTTTTTATAAAATGTTCACATACAGTGTTTGTGAATACGATTGGTCAGAGAGCGACTCAGAAATGAATGAGTAAAGAGATATTCAACTTCGGCCATTTTTGCCCCTAGTCCACACCGGAGAAAAATGTGATAGTAGTGGAATTCCCTTGCATTACACTCATACTTTTACAACGCTCGTCAATTCACCCCAATATGGCGGCCGATTCGTGAATTTTGTGGGATAATGGCGGCAGATTCATGAATTTTGTGGGATATTCGTGAATTTGCCCACGAACATGTACTTATTGTTTGGAGGGTGTTCAGAAGGTGACTCATATTTTTAAGAGAAAATGTATTTGTAAAAGGTGCTTGCGTGAAGAAAAATGTAATGCTATGCTCTCTTTACAGGAATAGTTTGCATCAATTTAATTCTTCAGAGTAAAATATAGCTGATTTATATGCGATGACTGGCAAATGAACTTAGTTTTATATCTTTCATTCATGAATTGTGAAAACTTCTGCAATTAAATTACATAATTTGTTAAGATCAATGGCTTTAACTGTACCGAACTCAAACTAATTTGCAATTAACTTTCATCTCTATTTCTGTAAAACAAGTAAAATAAGCAAAAAAGCTGTTTATTTTAATTGATTCAAGCAAATGTTTCAATAATATTGCCGGTACACATGTTTCGTGTGAATGCTTTTTTTCGATATTATGCATATGCAAAAATACATACATGAAGTCGTATATTCATTAATTAATGCATAAGTAATTAATGTAAACAATGGCAAAATTGTTTTTTCCTATTACCTCAGACTGTAACTCGCAGAAAGCTACTTCATGAACATACGCTTTGTTCGTTTGCTTACCCCGCCTTCTGTGTTGAAAATTTGACACCGAAATTTGAAAAAAGTTCAAGTAACGAGCGAACTTTCAAATAAGAACTCTAATTCACCCCAATACTATGGTTGGGGAAGGGTATCAGCTGTTCACAAGAGCTCACACGTATTCACAGACAGGGGAGAAAAAGCGTATAAAAAACGCTGTCAGATGAAATCAAGGGGCAAGAGAAGAAGTTGAATATCTCTTTACTCATTCATTTCTGGAGCGACTGCAGCAGAGATGAAGTATGAAGTAAATAAAGTACATGATTTCTGTCCAGAACCAGAAATCATGTACACCGAGATAGTCGTCTTTCCATTGGAAAACCCCTTGCCTATCGTTTCACCCGAATTTTGCTCTAAACGCACGCATACTACTTTATTTTCACGCACACTTCTTAAGGCTTTAGAGTAGCCTGCAGTTGCTCTCTGATCAATCGTATTCACAAACACTGTCTGTGAACATTTTATAAAAAAACGCTGTCAGATGGAATCAAGGGGCAAGAGAGGTAGAAGTTGACTATCTCTTTAATACTTCATCTCTGCCCAGAACATTTGCCTCAGTAATGCTACAGAAATCATGTACACCGAGATAGTCGTCTTTCCAGTGGAAAACCCCTTGACTATCGCGTTTCACCTCGATTTTGCTCTAAACGCACGCATATTACTTTATTTTCACGCATACTTCTTAACCCTTTAGAGCAGCCCCACTGTGTTGAAAAAGTTCAAGTAACGATCGAATTTTTAAATAAGAACTCTAATTCACCCCACGACTACGGTATCAGCAGTTTACCGGCTGTTCGCAAGATCTCACACGTATTCACATTCAGCTACTAGAGCCTTAGGACCGGCGTGATAGTTCGATATGTGCAAGTGTCGGACTAAACTCCTTGTGAATTGATGATCCTTCGGTAATTGCGATGGATGTTTGCACTCTTCAAGTATTTCCGCATGTTTTAACCTACCACCGACCTTCAATGTAAGTACACCATTCGACTCTTGAAGAAATGGTCTCAGCCAATTGATGGAACCTTTGAGACTAAGATTGCACTTCAATGAGTTGATTTCATCGTAAAACGATTCCATTTGAACAGCGTGAATAATCTGTAACAGAGCAAGGTGCAATTCGTTAGATGTTAAATGGTTGCTCATTTGATGTGACTGACATTTCCTTTTGGGAAAGCGAAACATCGACTTTAGTCGGCCAATTTGTCTCGGTTTCCTTTAGAAATCTTGAACCATAACCGAGTCTTTTCGGACATAAAGCAAATCTGGGAGTCAGTCATGAATTTATTTTTTCGTTTTTGTTTTATTTTATAATTCATTTTTCTTACATGCTAGACAAAAATAAATAAAACTAGCTTAACTAACTTATCAATCGTTCTTACATCTAACCTACTGACCCTATACGGGTACTCTAAGTTATGCTGAACTAAATTTAATTGTGCCTTTCGGCTTAGACTGTTTTTTTTTTTTATTTTATCTGAATGGACTTTCTGATTTGTTTGGCCAAGAAAACTGGTAAAAAACTTGGCATTATTTATCTATCGTAAACTAATTTAACCTAATATAAAAACTTATAAGCTAACTTAACTATGTCCGGTAACAGTACGGCACGTGCACCAGGGCGTATATGTTATGTATATGCCTAACATATAAAATTTATACGCCGTGGTGCACCTTTTTTTTTTTATTTATAAAATTTTTTTTTATATCTTTTTTTTTTTCTAAATTTTGCCCTAAGATCTGTTTAAGTTGGCCACTATGGTCAACTACTGCGTCATTTTGAAAATCCAGCGGCGGCGGGGGCTGGTTTTGCTGTAACCACCAGTAAAATTGCCGTTCTTTGGCAGACTCTCCTGTCTCGAGCAGAGATCGCTCTACTGAACCGGAGGATATCCTCGTGAATGCGAGCGACATCCCGTTCGTATTGGAGTCGCCTGTCCACTGTTCGGCGGACGACGTGGAAGCTGACAGTACATCCATGTGGATCCTGTATTAGGCCAATTGTGTCGAGATAGAGAAACGCTTCAGGAGGAATAAAGCCGGTGAGGCGCACTCTCTCATGGTACATAACATTGGGGTAGTAAGCTCCAAAGATCAGACTGTTGGAAGAAGTCATAGCTCGTGCAATATGCGTTCTGATCAGTTTAATAATAAAATTATCTATCCTGTTCAAGTTTGCCTCGTTGTACAGGACCTAGTTAGGATAGAACTTCTTGTACTCAGACTCGGGTGTACGATATAACCGAAGACAAGTGCGAAGACATTGTCTCTCGAACAACCTCATCTTTTCCATCTGGGAAGGACTCACATTGAACCACAGTGGACAACCGTAGGCCATAACTGGCCGGATGAGGGCCATATAGCAAATTACCTTCACCCTGAAATCAAGTTGGCTGCTGTAAAACAACCCCCTTGCCACAGCAAAGGCCTTTTTATGATCTGTACACTAATAGATCGTCGGCATACGCAATTAAGTAGAGTAAGTAGAGTAGTAAGATCTGCAGAGAATATTGAGAACAAGATCGGCGAACCAACAGCTCCCTGTTGCAGACCATTTTTGATGTCAAAGACCATGGTAGAAGTTGCGTCGCCACTTTTCACGACGAACTTTCTGCCTATTATCATGTCATAGATCGTGTATATCAATGGTTTACTTATGCCGAGCCTGACTAGCTTGAGGAAGAGACCCTCTAACCAAACGGTGTCGAACGCTTTCTCCAAGTCAATCAGACATGCACCGGTGCATTGTTTTTTATCTTTGTTCCACTGAATGTCGGATATCAGTTTGGACGCGGCATGTATAGTTTCATGCCCCGCCCTGAATCCGAACTGGTTGTCCGGTATGATCTTATTTTCCTCAACCCATTGTTTCAGAACTCGAATGACTATCTTTTCAAAGACCTTGCTTATGCAAGGAAGAAGACTGATCGACCGAAGACTTGTCGGGATAAATTTGTCTTTGTCCCGTTTAGGGATTGGTTGCACTACAGCTGTTTTCCAGTGTGCCAGGTAATAAGCATTATTCAGCGCATTATTGAACAGTGTTGTGTAAATCTGCACGGCTTCGGGGGGAAGATAGCTAAGCACAATATTTGGTATACCATCGATACCCACCGACTTTTTCTTCTTCAGCGAGTTAAAGATACCCTGAAGATCTTCTTGAGAAATCAAGATGTGATTTCCATCATTGGCGACGGCATTATTTGCCATGTTATCGTCACTGAACCTGGTAAAACCAGGATTCTCAGATCGCCATTGACTTATCTCGTTTCGGAACTCGAAGTGGTTTAGCGAGGCGCTATGCTCCAGGTCATGATTCGGCCTACGAACCTCGTTGACCGTATACACTCGCTGAAACACAGCACCAATTGCTTTCACCTTCTCCTTGGGATCTTCAACCACGAAGAAGTCGTTGTCTAGCACTGCCCCATCTGGATCGATGCCAACTGAAGTCAGTAGTTGTTGGTTATTTGTCGTCCTGGGAAGTCTAACGGCCTGAATGTCGTTTTGATCTTTCCTCCGAAATATTTTATTTACTTGTGGGAACATACCCGGGTTGTTAGAACGTACAGCCCGGATCTTATTGCCCCAGTGCAAGCTTATGGCCAAACTATAATTGATACGTATTAACTGTTGGAGGTTCTTGATCTCCGATTTCAATGCCCTGACTTCTGCGTTTTGTGGGTCTGTAAACCGCCTGTACAAGAGTTTGTGTCTTGACAGCAGCCTACTTTTGTTCTCGTGAAGTGCATCGATGGTAGCATTTCGATAAACATCGCTGTCATCGATTTGTACTACCTTCGGAATAGTCTTGTCCATGGTACGTTTAATTACGTCGTCCATTTGTATGAGGTACCTGTCAACCTCTTCGTTCGTTAGGTTTCTGTTTGATGGAGGATTGATCCCACTCGAACGTAGTTCTGTGGATAACGTCCTGGAGAAGCGAGGCCAGCGCGTCTTATTGTAATTATAAGGATTCCTCTAGACATACACCTCCAGTTCTTCCACCTCGTTCGGGAGCTGAATAGCCGCGAAGAGTCCGCAGTGATCACTCTCGTACTCAATCGCAGTTAAACAGTTCCGCGTGCGTCTTTCCACGTTAAGTATCGTCAGTCGTCTGTCGATCAGCAACAGATCCAGATAGGACCCGGATCTGGGGTACGATGGCTTATCAGTTGCAAGCAAATCTAGCTTGAACTCAATATTGTGCTCTGCCAACCAGTTATACAGTGGGGTTCCCCTGTCGTTATGCACTCTATTGCCCCATTCTCTGTGCTTGGAGTTCAAAGCCTCAGCAATGATATAATAGTTTTCCTCCGAGTTCAGTCGAAGGCTGGTGAAAAGAGTATCGAGCTCTGAAATGAAATTGGGATTGAGTGCAGGATTGTCAGCTGCGTAGATCGCGATCACATATAACCGCTTTCCACCCTTTAGAGGAATGCGTGCAATACACGTTTCTAGCACTTGAAATTTTCACACTTTACTACTATACATGACCTTATGACAAAGGCCTTTTTTGATTAAGTGAGCAAACCCGCCCCCTCGCAAAAATTGGGGCCGGTCTCTTCTCTCTGGTTCAGCTTAGTTTCGCTGGCCATCAGCACGTCTGGATTGTGAGCTTGCATAAGGTTGCCGAGCGTTAATTTGTTCTGTCCTAATCAGTGAATTCACATTCACTGCTAGGATCTTAAGGTTACTAGCTGCATGCGCAGCCATCAATCCGATGATGCGTTTGGCATGGCAAACACCGTCGAGTAGATCAATTCTACTCGCTCTGCTTGCTCCTGGAACCGTTTTTCGAGCTGAGCGATCTGCCCCTGGATAGAGAGCAGTACCGTCATCATATCCAGATTCGCTTCAGGTAGCTTTGTCACTGGGACTGGGGGCCACCTTCGGCACTGTCTGTTGTACCGGTCGCCTTCCTGATGCCATTTGGGCGTAGGAGACGGCCGGATTAACAGTGGTAGCTGGAGCACGGGCCACTGGCCTTGCATCTACCGTTTGTGTTTTCCTTTTGGCCTCTATACTTTTCCTGATTTGTTGAACTTTAGGACATCCCCGATAGTTAGCAGGGTGCCCGTTGGTCTTGCAGAGTACGCATGAGCATAGCCCTGTCCTCGACTTTTTCCGTCCCTAGGGGGCATTCCTCATGTATGTGGGTTTTTACGCATTTGACGCAGCGAGACTCCATGTTGCAGTTCGCCGCGGCATGCCCAAACCTCTGACAGCGTGGACATTGGAGTATGTGCTTCGTCTTTGTTAATGTATCCCAATTAACAGAAATGGAGCCGAAACGAGTCATTCGCTTTAGGCTCTCTATGCTACTGTCTGGGGTGACCTGAACAAGGAAGAACGGGAGTTTCCTGTTCTCCCTTCATCTACCGCAGTGTTAAAGGGCTTAACTTCAACGAACGTGACATCGTCTCCAGTCCGAAGGCATTGATCGGAGGGCATCTCTCTTTTTTGTCTGCTGCTGGTTGCTGTTGCTTACGCTGTTGTTGCTTCTGCTGTGGCTGCTTCTGTTGTTGTTGCTGCTGTTTCTGCTTCCGTTGTTGTTGTTGTTTGTTGTTGTTGTTGTTGTTGTTGTTGCTGCTGTTATTGTTGCTGCTGCTGTTGTTGCTGCGGATTCTGCTTCTGCTGATGTTGTTGCGCAGCCTCTTTGGCTTCTCTCCTTGCCTTTAGCTTTTGTTGGAGGGCCTGGATGTGAGCATCCAGCTCCTCTCTCTCCCTCTGGATCTTTGCTAGTTGCTTCCTGTCCTCCTCCTCTTCGTCATCCGATTCGGATGACATTAAGGCACTGTATGAGTTCCCTCTATCTCCGAAGGAAAATCTACCCTCGCCCTCGGCCGACTCATACAGAACGTCGTCGAGGGCTTTGCATTTCTGCGCTTCTTCTCCTTGTTGTTGTGCGTCTGCTTGTGTTATTGTTGTTGCTGCACTTTCTGCTGCTGCTGCTGTTGTTGCTGCAGTTTCTGCTGCCGTTGTTGTTTGTGCTAGTACTTGCCCAGCTGCACGATCACCTGATGCGACAGTGGATCGGCGTTTGACAACAGTTGGCTGTTGCTGTAGTCTCCTTCTCCTCTTCTGTCGCATTTCAGGCTGGGTTTCTTGGTGGCCTTATGTGCTAGCCGCCGGTACCACTTTGTTGTCCGTTTTAGAGAGCGCGGACCGCTCAATTTCCTCCTTCATGCAGATTGTTAAAATTGTTGCATTTGAGGAAAAAAAAAAAAGTTTCATTGATTTTATCGGGAATTGAACCCGGCACCGAGAGTCCACGGTCTAATACACTGCCACCCTGCCACCAGCTCTTAAGATTTTCTATAAGATTTTGTGAATTTGGACTGTTTTCCGCACTTTTTCACACTAAAGCCGAAACACGTCTGTACTCTCTGGAGTTCTGTGAACGACTGAGTCAGTCATGAATTGCTGCCATTCTATACCTAACGTGGGTAGTGGTGCGTCCCAGTCGATTTTCTCGATCCACAGTTTGATAGGGCTGAGTAAACCCAATGCATTGAATAGCGACGACGAAAGCGAAAGAATAGAACGTTTAGTGTACTTAGAGTACGATCTATTCGGATTATAGGAAAAGATGAAACGATCTTTGGTCGAATTCCACGTAATTCCTAACGTACTAGTAAGTCCTGATTAGCTCAGACTTATGGTCATTGTCTGGACAGCATTAGCTATATTGCGATGGTTACTGTTCCATTTTGACAGCTCTAGACCAGCTGTTTTTAGAATTTTTGTGACTTCCTCCAGTTTTGTAACCAAAGTTTCAAGGCAATCATCTCCTGCAATAAAATCATCCACGTAGAATTCATGTTCCAATGCATAGGAACCTAATGATGACGATGTTCTATATTTTTCAGCTAAAGACATTAAACTACGAATAGCTAAGAAGGGAGCCGAAGTTGTGCCATACGTTACTGTGTTGAGTTGGTATGTTTGAATGGGTGATGTTTTCTCTTTTCTCCATAGAATATACTGGAACCTTCGGTGATCAGGATGGATAAGAAACTGACGATACATTTTTACGATGTCTGCAGTTAGCACGAAAGTATTTAGGCGAAAACGAAGCAAAATGGTTAATATATCTGGTTAAATGGTTAGACCAACCATGAGAATATCATTCAATGAACTTTGTGTAGAAGTGCGGCAAGATGCATTAAATACAACTCTTAGTTTAGTTAAAGCACTACTCGGTTTCAAAACATAATGATGAGGGAGGTAGTAATGCGATTCTTTCAAATTTGGTTCCTTGACCAGTCCATCTGGAAAAATGACATACTGACGCTTCAACAATTCATTCTTTGACAACCTACGCTCAAGTGCTAAGAATCGACTAAAGGCTATATCGTAAGATGCTCCCAAGCGATGTGGTTACCTTTTGAATGGTAGTTTCACTATGAGTTGGCCGTCTCAACATTGTTTTTGAAATGTTCGTCACACTCCATTTGTTCCTCTGTCCATTGTAGGCATTTCACTGGAACTTCCTCCAATTCCCAAAAACGTTGAACATAGCGATCAAGCAAATCTTCCGTTGTGGACATGCCACAAGATCTTTTGTCTACAGATGATGATGTTTTGTATCTGCCTAACGACGTCTTTTGGAGAGAAGGGAGACATTCTCCTAATTTGATTTGTCCCACCTTCAGCAACTCGAAAAATTATTCCGCTCTTAACAATAAATCGATTGGTGCAGGTTGATAGAAGTGCTCATCCGCTAACTCTATATTTTGAGTAAGATTCCAATTTGTAATTGAACTAAATTCTGGTTGATACCCAGTGATGGATGGATGGAGTAACTAAAAACTCCAACGACAATTCAATGTTGTTGCATCTCGATCGAATCGTAGTTTGTGTTTGGCACGTGATTTTAGTTTCGGTTACCCCTATGCCCATAATGTCGACATTTTTGTGTTTCATTTGTAAGTGAAGAGCCCTAGCAAACCCATCATTGATCAAATTTACTTGTGACCCCGAATCTAATAAAACTCCGTTGCTAACATCACTGTTGCTAAGATGACTTGTGGTGAAGGTCCGACATCATTTTCCATTACAGTGTGAACTGCAGCAGAAGTTGATGGCTCCCCACTTCTGGAAGTATCTCCTTGGTGAGTGCGATGAAGTAAACTGTGATGGGGTAGTCGGCAACTCTTGCACCTAAATGTCGAGGGACACTTAGACACGCTGTGGCCCTTTCCAATACAGTTTAAACAGAGTCCAAGTTTTTTATTACCGTAAATTCCGAATTGTTCGAAGTTGGAACAACTTGCTATAGAGTGATTAAAATCTACACAAAATACACAACGTCTTTGCGTCGCTCCCAGTGTATACTATACTTGTTGGACGATTTTTGCCCATGATCAGATTTCAGTTGTTTGCTGTCACGCGCCTCCAGAAATTGACAACGTTTGCTTAAGACTGATGCACAATCTGTCCAATGTGGAAGTTTTTTGTAGTCCTGATATTCATCCCACTTGCATTGAGTATCCGAATTTACCTTAAACATAGCAATGTATATCACCATTGCATTGCATATACTTTCAAAACATCCTATTGATTGAAGCGAATTAAAAATGGCGAATATCTCATCAATAAGAGTTTGTAATTCAACCGCGGAACCCTTTGCAACCATTGGCAACTCAAATAATTCCTTAATGTATTGAGTGAATATTAAACAATCGATATCGTAACGCTCTTTGAGCCTAGCAAGTGCCTTTGGATAATTTTACTGTGTTACCTGAAAGGTCTGTAATGTGCTTATAGCTTGATCGCTTAAACAATTCAGCAGATGATTGAATTTCTGAATATTCGTTAAATTGGGTTCATTGTCGACAAGATTTGTGAATGAATTTATGAAATTCTTTTATTCAGAGTATTTTCCGTTGAATTTCGGTAACTTGAGATTTGGTAAATTATGCGATGGTTGTGAAACAGCAAAACTTGTTTCCGCTGAACTATACAAATCTTCCAATTCTCCACGACTGTTATCAGACGGTGATAATCGTTCGATGTGACTCTGGTAAGCGGGCAATTGTTTAAAATAGGATTCTAGAATTCCTTAACGACATTCTATTTCAGTAGGCGAAATAGGCGAAAGCGAATCTGCGTGTGATTCCACTAGATTTTTAATACCTCCTGTGTTTGAACGCATTTGCTTCAATTGGTTCGTTTTCAATATTGAAACCAGTTGCTAATGCCGAATGAAATCGCAAATGTCACTTAAAATGATTGTGATGCTATTGTGAATGGAACTATGTCAAAGCAACGAATGTGAATAGAATCCACACGATGCTACAATAGTTTCGAATTCAATTCCAATTCTAACGACAATGATATCTCAAACATTCGATCCCACCGGACAAAGAATTTGAGAGGAGAGTGGTTTTTACGTCTCAATTGTTAACGGAGGAGGAAAAAAGAAAACATACAGATATATGGAATGGCAGACTGACGCTGTACCGAGTACATCTGCTAAGGCTATTAGAGAAGGACAGCAAGAATCATCAATAGACACGCTAACTGTTGATAGCGGCATCCCTCCGGTTAACAGTACTGGGTTAGTTTACTGTAATATACAACAGGGATTTGTCCGGAATTCGGATTTCTTAATAGCAGGTCAAGAAACTGCAAGAGGATTTGTCAACGACATAATGCAAGACAATAAAAACTCGATTCAGAGTGGAAAAGGTGCAAAAAATCGTCAATTAGAAGACTCTCATCTGCACAAAATGCCTACAATAACGGTAAGTCTGTAGAGACAGCCCTCCACTCACTGATAGGCACCATTCATAAATGTCTCTAGTTTAAAGAATACACACATGTGACATTTCTCGACATCGAAGGTGCGTTCAACCATATCGAACCAAAAGCAGTTTCACTTGCGCTGAACAACCTCGGGATCGGAAAGTCCATAGTGGCTTTCATTCATCAGCTACTCACCAGCAGGGTAATACACTCTCACATGGGAGATGCTAAGATCCATAGAGGAGTTAATAGGGGCACCCCACAAAGAGGTGTACTCTCTCCCCGTCCTTGGAACATAGCGGTAAATGAGCTGCTATTAATACTGGAAGAGGCAGAATGCAAAGGCATTGCCAATGACAAGATTACCATAGCGGCATCTGGCAAATTCGTCTCTACTCTTAGAGACATAATGCAGAATGCCTTCGACAAAATCCCTCAGTTTGACCCCCTATTCTTGTGTGGCACTATATTACCGCTAACTGCCAGTGCGAAATTTCTGGGTCTCACGATAGATAACAAGCTAAACAGGAAACTCAACATCCAGGAAAGGGTCAAGAAAGCCTCTTCTGCCCTTTTTAGCTGCAAAAAAGCCATTGGATGCAAATGGGGCTTACAACCACGCATCGCTCACTGGATTTTCATCTCGATTGTCAGACCGACAATTCTGCATGGAGTCTCAGTTTGGTGGACAGCACTAAACAAAGCTATCAACCGCAAGGCACTCAATCGAGTACAAAGACTGCCCTGCATGTACATCAGCGGAGCACTGAGAAGTACTCCGTCAGACGCACTCCTCCACCTTCCACCACTGGAATTATTCGGAAAACAAATAGCAGTCACCACAGCCTTGAGACTCAAAACACACCGACTGTGGTCCGAACTCAACATGGACCACTCAACCATTTTCAAGGAATTCAACTTCCTTCCTACACTGACCGCCTAATACCCCAAGCTACCTTCGAGAAAAAAATATTTCTATCAGCATTCCCTCCAGATCGGACTGGATGTCTGATAGGCAGACGTTGGATGATCTTCTGAGTATTTTTGAGTCTGGGTGCTCCAGTGTAATGTACAAAAACCTCCGACAAAAGAAAGGACTACTCCGGAGAATGCCAGGTATCCGCATGCTCGCGTTATCGACTGGACAATTTAATGGGCCTGAAGGGATTTGGAAGGTGGGAGAGTTGGGGTATTGATTATCACTGAGTTTCCAGTGAGGACCGGGAGAATGACCGGTACAGAAAGCACCACTTCCTAGCCGCTGCCGTTCTCAACCCCAGAACCGCGTCAAGGTGGATTATCATCTCTGCGGTTTAGAGATGAATGATGTTTCTGATCCGTATCAAGTAGTGTGGTGTGACAACCTTCACGCGAGTTATAATTATTAACGAAAAGAAAAGAAAACAATACCGCGTTTTGTGTCGTCTGGATTAAGACTGGCAATTTTCTTTATTTAAACATATTGCTTAATACTAAAAAATGTATAGGGTCAACGCATTCCCTTTCCGATGGCCTTCAGACTGCACCATTGACACCGGAATGCAATTGATACCTTTGTTACTTGTTGCGACGCAACACAAATGTGCCGTCAGCAAGTTTGCTGACCTGCAATTGTGTAACTTCAGCCCTCTTTGACAAAGAGTTCTCCTGAATTCCATCATTAATTGCTTTTATTTCTACGTTGTTTTTTTTTTTTATTATTTTTACATATTATTACAACTGTCGCTACTACCACAAGTATGACAATTAAAAGACTAGAGCTTATTATATAGTGACAATTCTTATGATACTTAAGTTGTTCAAAATGTTTTAAATTTTGAATGTCAAAAATATTTAACATATTCGAAAGGTTAATTTTTTCATATATTTTCATATTTTAATTATCTTCCTATGCAAAATTTTGGATAAACTCTATATTATAATTAGACATTATGACATTTAGGACTTTAATTGAACAATTATTAACATTTACAATTAAGTTTCCACTTAAAGTAATATTTCTATCATCATCACATTCGTACACATCGAAAATGACATTTCGCTCAAAGGGTAGAAGTAGTCGCCTTCTATATTGACTATCAAATATTCTGATGATGGTACAATAAAAGCAAAATTGTTTCCTCGCCAAGCTGGTACCGAAAGAAGTTTATACATCTTGAATTTTTCATTATACAAAAGTGGCAGCGTTACTTCGATGATGACATTGTTTTCCGTTACTCGTGCTTCTTGGTATATTGTTGTTTTCGCTTATATGTTGACCAGATATAATACTTATGGTCAGTGCTAATATGCACATCCAAAGAAGTGGCTTAAAACTCATTCTTCCCAATAAAATGGCAGGTTTATTTTTTGGTTCTGAAGAGCTTGTTTTGGCTATCGGTTCGGCATTGTCTTTTATGGGGAGAGGACAGAGTTTTATTACTGGTCGTTTTGCAAGTCTTTTGTTGCAATAAACAGTGACTGCACGTACTTGTCCATCTATTCCAGGATGTATTTCTGTGACCTTTCCAATGTTCCATTTAGTAGGGGGTAAGCGTTCAGCTTAAGTAATACTATATCCCCAATGGCGACATTCCTTTCTCTTTGCTTCCATTTACCTCGGTGTTGTAACTGCGTTAGATATTCTGAAGACCAAGTCTGCCATCGGGATCGATACGTTTTAACTTGATCTAGTCGGCGATACGGGCTGTAGCGTTACCCATATTATATTATTATATGTATATTATATTATATATTATATTATATTTATATTATATTATATTATATTATATTATATTATATTATATTATATTATATTATATTATATTATATTATATTATATTATATTATATTATATTATATTATATTATATTATATTATATTATATTATATTATATTATATTATATTATATTATATTATATTATATTATATTATATTATATTATATTATATTATATTATATTATATTATATTATATTATATTATATTATATTATATTATATTATATTATATTATATTATATTATATTATATTATATTATATTATATTATATTATATTATATTATATTATATTATATTATATTATATTATATTATATTATATTATATTATATTATATTATATTATATTATATTATATTATATTATAATATAATATAATATAATATAATATTATATTATATTATATTATATTATATTATATGTTGGTCAATGGATGTGAATTCAAACAAGCTTCAATTTGTATAGGAGTTGTTGTGAATTCTTCAAATGTAAGTGTAGTGTCACCAATAACTCGTTTTAAATTATATTTCATGGATTTTACCCGGCTTCCCATAATCCTCCGAAGTGTGGCGCAGCTGGAGGGATGAAATTCCATTGTATACCATCCAAAAGTAATTTATCTGTTGTCGTGCAAGTAGCGACACCTGGTGGTCCCAAAAGACCTCCGGCCCCGCACAACTCAGCTGGGGTGGGTCCCCATAACAAAAGTCAAAACAATCTTCCCGAAGGAAGTGGGCGCCACGTCGTCTTTCGTCGGGAACGACGAAACCCACTTTATAAGTATGAATATCTATATATATATACCCCGCCCGGTATATACATATTTCTCCCTAAAAAATAGTTTTAACTTGATCTAGTCGGC
Organism: Eristalis pertinax; assembly: GCA_907269125.1. Classification (NCBI taxonomy): domain Eukaryota; kingdom Metazoa; phylum Arthropoda; class Insecta; order Diptera; family Syrphidae; genus Eristalis; species Eristalis pertinax. The sequence goes on from OU026148.1 coordinate 20,568,787, forward strand.
GATACGGGCTGTAGCGTTACCCATATTATATTATTATATGTATATTATATTATATATTATATTATATTATATTATATTATATTATATTATATTATATTATATTATATTATATTATATTATATTATATTATATTATATTATATTATATTATATTATATTTATTATATTATATTATATTATATTATATTATATTATATTATATTATATTATATATTATATTATATTATATTATATTATATTATATTATATTATATTATATTATATTATATTATATTATATTATATTATATTATATTATATTATATTATATTATATTATATTATATTATATTATATTATATTATATTATATTATATTATATTATATTATATTATATTATATTATATTATATTATATTATATTATATTATATTATATTATATTATATTATATTATATTATATTATATTATATTATATTATATTATATTATATTATATTATATTATATTATATGTTGGTCAATGGATGTGAATTCAAACAAGCTTCAATTTGTATAGGAGTTGTTGTGAATTCTTCAAATGTAAGCGTAGTGTCACCAATAACTCGTTTTAAATTATATTTCATGGATTTTACCCCGGCTTCCCATAATCCTCCGAAGTGTGGCGCAGCTGGAGGGATGAAATTCCATTGTATACCATCCAAAAGTAATTTATCTGTTGTCGTGCAAGTAGCGACACCTGGTGGTCCCAAAAGACCTCCGGCCCCTCACAACTCAGCTGGGGTGGGTCCCCAAAACAAAACTCAAAACAATCTTCCCGAAGGAAGTGGGCGCCACGTCGTCTTTCGTCGGGAACGACGAAACCCACTTTATAAGTATGAATATCTATATATATATACCCCGCCCGGTATATACATATTTCTCCCTAAAAAATAGGGGAAAACCGATATGCGCTTCGGTTCTTGCGAACCTCAGCCCTCACGTCAATCCCTTGGGATTGACTTTCACCCAGCAAAAAATTTACTTGGGCTAGGTGGCCAACTGTCCCCACACAGAAGGAAACACACACAAACACAGAAACACACACGAGTAGAAGAAAAGGGTACCGGGCGACCCCGAATACCTCGCCAAAACCAATTCGCGGGGTACCGTATTGGTACCGAACTTACGGGACACACACAACCGCGAAGCGACCTTTGTGCCGCCAAACCGAATGTGGTTCTCGACCACGAAACTTATTTCCCGGCGAAACGGGACCTTTCGCGATGCACTTTGCCCCGTTCTGGACGCTACGCACTCGACATATATATATATATATTTTCGATTGGGGCTCCCACGGAGTCTCCCCAATCGCCACTTTCACAAAAATAAAACCAAATGAAAGTGCACTGCACTACGCACATATATATATTTCCTTCAATATATATATATGCGTAATCCTATGCACACCCAAAAAAATTTAGCACCAAAACCAAAAAAATCCCACAAAGGGTACTTATCCGTTTATATGTTTGTATGTCGGTATTTTTGTTCGTCCACCGGTGTCCTCTGTCTTCCCCGTTGTCCTCGTCTTCTCGCCCTTCTGCGTTCCTTTCGTCTTTTTTTCTCCCTCTTTTTTTTCTTCTTTTTTTTTTGTTATTCGGCCTCTGGCCGGCTCTATCTTTTTTTCTTCTTTTTTTTTTTATTTTCAAAATCCTTCAAAAAAACCCGCGGTCAAACTCTTGAGACAGCGTGTCTCTGACTCGGTCAGTCTAAGAATGACCCGAATTCCCCACAGCTGATCATGGGCAAATTATGCCACCCACACACATTCCATGCATTCATTACAATGGTGACGTCATATACTGAACATATGATGGTCAGTGTTATTCCTTTGTATGTTATTATTTTTGTATGCCGTATTATTGTATGTATTATCTTGTGTATTATGTGCGTTTGTATGTTTATATTTAGGTTGTGATCGATGTTATTGTTGTATTATAAGTGTTATACGTTTATCGTTTTGTATGTTATTATTCGCTCATCCATATGTATGTAGGTTTTCGTGGTCTACTCTCAGGGGTTAGACGGCGACTCCGGAGAATTATGAGGATCCCAGGGTTCTGATGTAAATCAATGTATTGCTGCTATTTCAACTATTCCGGATAAGTAACCCTTTGGAGTCGCGATCCCTACGATCGCGAAAGATCCCGAGCAGACAATTTCAATCAGGGGAAGCGCTATTTGGCGAGGTGTTCGACGTTTCCCTTTACCTCACATGAGGATTGAAGAAGACGAAACAGAAGATATTTTGTTGCGTGAAATATGCACGCAACACTGTCACTTGAGATTCGATCTGCTTGTTAGCTCCTACGAATGTTGTTCTACAGTCACTATAGAAATTGGAGCTTCTGGACACAAATATTCTAACAGCTGCCAGAAATGCTTCTGACGTAAGATCGCTAACAAGTTCAATTGCCTTGGTTGCCAAACAAACGAATACTGCCACATAGCCCTTTGTAGACCGAATTCCTCCGCCTTTTGATACTCGTACTTGTAAGGGCCTCGCATAGTCCACTCCGGTGTGAGTAAATGGCCTCGATGGTGATACTCTTGCCGATGGTAACATTCCCACTATCTGATGCCTTGCTGATATGTTGAATATTTGACATCTAACACAGTTATGTACTATTTTTCGCACCAACCGTTTTGCATGGGGAATCCAATATGATTGCCTTATTGTCGCCAAAGTGAGTTTAAGTCCCCCATGACGTGACGTGAAATTTCGGAAAGTGTGACTCGTTTGGTTGATGGATGGTCAATCTTCATATGCTTCAAATGATTTACTTTGAAGTGAAATGTGTCAGATGATGGGTTCCAATTGATTCCTAGTGTTTTTATGGTGTCTTCTTTATTAAAGTTAATGACAGATTGGCAATGAGCTCCCGAAATCATATCAAGCATATCCTTATGGTTTGCTGCCCATTTTCGGTGATGAAAACCACAGCCTTTCAATAACTTTATAAGAAGTTGTTGTTGTGCGTCCTGGCATTCGTCTAAGGAGTCCCCTCCAGACATAAGGTCGTCTACGTAGAAATCCTTTCTGATGATCTCTGCGGCAATTGGATAGTTTTGTTGCTCATCAGATGCTAACTGGTGAAGTGTTTTAACGGCTAAGTATGGCGCTGAAGCTGTCCCATACGTCACAGTGGTAAGCTTATAATCTTTTATTTCTTCACTTCTTGAATTTCTCCAGACTATTCGTTGAAAGTTTTGATGTTTCTTATTTATTTTAATTTGACGGTACATTTTTTCGATGTCCGCTGTATATACGTACTGATGTTTTCGCCAACGATTGTGGTTAGATCATCCTGTAGCCTTGGGCCCATAAGCATTAGTTGGTTAAGACTGATTCCGGTTGATGTTTTAGATGATGCATCGAACACCAAACGTAATTTTGTGGTAGTACTGTCAGGCTTAAATACTGGGTGATGTGGCATATAGTATGATTATTCTACTTGCTTATCACTGGAAGAAATTTCAACCATGTGGCCCAGATGTATGAATTCGTTTATGAATTTCGTGTATTGAAGTGGCAAATTACTGTCTGTTTTGAATCTTTTTTTAAATGCAATAGTCTTGCAACCGCTCTATCTCGTGAAGCTCCGAGGTTGTATCTCTGTTGCAATTGATTATTGAATGTGATATCAACACTGTATCTGCCTTCAGCATCTCGAAAATGGGTTTCTTCGTAAATTTGTTCACAGTCCAGTTCTTTCTGTGTTGATAGGCTGGATTCTGGAATTTCTTCTTGTTCCCAGAATTGTTTAAGCTAGTTTTCCAAAGTTGTTTGCGCAACCATTCCAATAATTTGTAGGTTTGCACTCTTAAGAGACGTTCTTCCTGTGATAAACCATCCAAAATGTGACCTTTGTGCTATAGGAGAACCCTTAGGGCCCCTCTTTATACCATTATGTATGATATCTCCGTAAACATCTGCTCCAAGAATCATGTCAATAGAACCGAGTATGTAAAACGTTGGATCGGCCAGCAAAAGTCGTTTCATCTCACTAGGAACTCCACTGAAGTCATTCTTGTCCGGCGTCAATCTGGTGAGAGTTGGTAACACAAGTGCGGGAACCAGCAATTTGAAATATGAATTGAATCTTTTTTCTAGTATCAATTCTACTTTGCTGCGAGCGGTACCAGCATTAGTAGCTCCTAACCCGCTAATCTCAGTGATTGTTTTTTCCTTCGGTAACCGCAATGATTGGGCTGCTTCTTCAGTTATAAGGGTACCCTGGGATCCTGGGTCAATTAGGGCTCTTAGTTCTCTACGATGACCATCCTTGTTGGACGCCATGACAATTGCTGTGGCAAGGAATACACTTTGGTTCTGATGTCCATAATTAGATTGTAATCCTTGTACTTGAGTTTGATCGGGTTGTCTTCTACTAGTGAAAATATTTTGGTGGAGTAGAGTATGGTGTTTTCTATTGCACTGCTTGCATGTTCGCAAACTAGTGCATGAAATATTCCTGTCATGTCTTAGACAGTGCATGCAGAGCCTAGCTTGCTTTACTTACTCACAACTTTCTTTAGGAGTCCAGTTAATGAACTTATTACATGAATAAGTGTTATGGTATTCTTTGCAAAATATACATTTAGCTCGGGTTGCTAAATGATATTTGCGTACCGTAACCTTGGGTTCTTCTTTGTACTGCTTCTGGCATGATAGACCTAGTACTTCCGAGACTTGATATCTCCTTTGTAGAAAATCGTATAGTTTTGGAAGGGAGGGCATCTTGTTTGGCTGTTCTAGTCCTTGATCGAAAATATTCGTGCTTTCTTGGTCTAATGCCTTTGTCACTAAATGGACAATAACTGGGCCCACGATGATGTATCAAGACCCATGTTTTTTATTGCCGACAGTCCCTCCTTTGTTGCACCCAGTAGTGACTTTATAGAATTTGCCGTTGATTGATTTCCTTGATGACCGGCCTTCAGCATTTATTCCATGTGCATCCCGAAGATTTTTCTTTGATTATTGTATCTGGCATTAAAGGTTTCCCAGGCGCAGGTATAGTTTGCACTTGATATGGTTAAGTGCTGTATTAATTGCATTGGTTCACCTTACAAATGCGTTTCAAGGTATTCCATTTTTTCTAATGTTGCTTTGTTCTGAATAATCGTTGTGAATATATCACAAATTTTTCATTCTAAGTAGTTTCCTTTAAAGACAGGAATCTTTAATTGTGGAAGCCGAACGTCTGTGGTTGCCTGTACTTCCTTTTTTTTTATTCATTTCTGACATTCGTGACGCCATTTGAAGAAGAAAGTTGTTAACATCCGTTTCTACTTTTTCTAGGGAAAAGTAGAAAGGGTTATATAGGGAAGTTTTAAGTCTTGTGAGGATGCACTTGATACGAATTCTTCGTATAGCTCCGTGAGGTTTCTCCACTGATCTAGTATGATCCGTTGTTGGTATTCGTGAACCTCTGTAGAGTATTTCGCGAATGTTTGCTCAAAAGCGTCAATAATCCTCATAATGGCACTAATCTTGATGTACAATTTCTTTAAGCGTTGAATTTGATCGGTGTTTTCCGAAGATATCGTGGCAAGTTTACCACTTACAGTAGTTTCAATTTCTATAGGCTTTATGTTTTCCAAATCACGTTTTAAATCTCCGTACAGCGCTTTCACTATTTGCCACGTATTCCCTTGTATGTAGAGCGTGTCATCTTTCACAACCGCACTGATTTGTTCGCGATTTTTCTGCAACTCTACCCAAATTTCCTCAATCTTCTTCAATCGCTCTTCTTTGTATCGTTGGGTTTTTCTTGAGGCACTATCTTTACCGAAATTGATTTTTTTTTCCCGCCGTTCTTCGCTCGAAGGACCAATGATTGCCTTAGCAACAATGTTTAGTCAATATTTGCTTTCAGCAACAATGTTGAGTTAATTCTTGTATCTGAATTATTTTTGACCCCTTACCGCTGATGGGGGAAAGTCAACTTATTAGACAGATTATTTGTGTTGAACTGAATTTTATTTGTGCAGATAATCGCCTTATATAATACAAATTTGTTTATTCTACAGTATTTGCTTGCATACAAAATTGCTTATGTGTATGGTGATGAGTGCTGTGTGTTGTGTTTTGTGTGCTGAGTACTGCTTGTGAGATATGGGTTTACGTCATGTGTCATCAATTGTTGTAGTTGATCACAACACTTCCCTAGTTGCATTCCTCTTATTTAAAATGCTATCTCTCTGTTTTGAAATTTTAGTAATTAATACTTCCCGGTCTACGTTCCTTGTTTGATTCGAACTTATTCCATTATGGAATGGTTGCGGTTATTGTAAACTGAAACGGCTTTATGCACTTTCCAGTCAGTTGTAAGCTCTTGGTCTTTAATTGTTAATAGAATTTCTAGTAAAGTGGAATGGAAGCGTTCAATATCAGAGTTTCCAGTATGAGAATTCGGCACGGTAAAATTAACTTCGATGTTATTTTCGCTTAAAAATTCTTTCATATTTTCAGATTTGAAATCATTATCGCAAATAATTTTCCTAGGTTTACCAAACTTTGTTATATGGTCCTCAATTGCTTATATTTTACTAACCCAATTTTTACTGTTTAAACTGTATGCATATGCCTGCTTTGTTAGCTTATCAATGAAAGTAAGGAAGAATAGCTTATTGAAGTGATAAATGTCCATATGCAGAATTTCATTGGTATTAGGAGAAGTTTCCAATCTTTTAAACTTTGGTTTGAGATTTTCTGTCGTACTTGCCTTCCTGACATGATTGGCAATTTCCAATTACTTTCGAAATTTCTCTAATAAGTCCTGGGTAAAAGAATCTGTTTTTAAGTGTGTGATAAGTTTCCGAAATCCCTGTGTGATTTCTCTCTCTTACGTGATAAAGTGAAATATGCTTGCAAATTCCTGACTCAGTTCTAGTTTCTTGAAATCTCAGTGTGTACTTAATAAATGAGATGTTTTTGTTTTCATACAGCCCAAACCTGGCTAACGAAGCGCCTCCTCATGACACGCAGAACAAGATTGGCCTCGGAAAATGCCTACCCTGGTGTGCCTGGGTCCCATTTGGATCCAGGCCTGAATGCTGGCAGCATGCGAGCGTCTGGTGGCCGGCCTGTCCCGCTCGTTAGCCGGTCGGGCTCAGCCCGAAGGAATTACGAGCAACCCATCAGTGGCCTCGTGAGCCGCTATGGGTGTGGGGGGAGGGGGGGAAGTATTAATTACTAAAATTTAAAAACAGAAAGATAACATATAAATAAATAAGAGAAATGCAACTAGGGAAGATTGTGAAGAAAATATGGATGAAGGTTTTATTAGAAATTACGAACATTTAAGGCACTGACCTCCTCGGGGTGGGGGGCGCGCAACATGTTTGGGGTGTACGAGTTGTTGTACGGGGGGAAAGTCACGCCATGCACTAACAACTGCGTGCGATTGGCAAAAGGCAACGGACAACAGCATCGACATAGGATAGGCACATGGAACGTCTCATCGCTCACAGGAAAGAATCTCGAGCTAGTTGACGAAGCTGCCAGGTATCTTTTGGATATCGTGGGTATCTCTTCGACGAAGCAAAGGGGTCTAGAACTGTGGACCTTTTGGACGGGTGGAAACTCTTCCTGTCGAGAGTTGCACCTCAAATGTCTGCACAGGCGGAAGTGGGGATACTCACAAGTCCAAGGCTGGCAGGCAGGGTATTGGAGTGGATACCATTAGGAGGGAGAGTTGCGATCTTAAAGCTAAAGATTGAAAGGTCAACTCTGGCTCTGGTGCAGGTGTATGCACCGAATTTAGAGTCAGAGTACGCGGCTTGCCTGGATGAAGTTGATGCTGCCCTTGATAGGATAGCGGAGATGGATTCCTATATCCTCATGGGTGATTTCAATGCTCATGTGGGTGTGGACGTAACGACCTGGGGGAGTGCGATTGGGAGGAACGGTGATCCTCATCAGAACGCGAACGGAGAGAAGTTGTTGGACTTTTGCTGTGCAAATGGCATATCCATAATGAACACCTTCTTTCCACAAAAAGGCATAAACAAATACACGTGGTATCGTCAGAGTCTTCAACAGAAATCGTTGATGGATCTCTTTGTGGTACCATCGTGTGTGAAACGGATGGTTTGTGACGTTCGTGTGATGAGAGGGACTGATCATCACCTGGTGTTGTGTGCGCTGTACCTCACTGATAAAATACCTTTTCTGCCAAGACGGAAACCAAGAGTGGTTACACGTATACGGTGGGAGAAATTACAGAACAGTGAGTTGCAGCTAAATTTTGCACGGCACATGTCTGAGAGGTTTGAGCGACGTCTGAACGGCATGTAGAGGAAGAATGGCGACTGTTTTCAACAGCAGTCATTGCCTCTGCACGGGATGTTTGTGGAGTGAAGCGGCTTAGAGTGGCGGCTGGCGGTGAGAAAAGAACTGCGTGGTTTAAAACACCCGAAGTTCAATAAGCCATCAGAGAGAAGAAGAAGACCTACAGAGACTGGATTCTCTTGGGGGACTCTGCTTCTCGTGCCCAGGTACACTGAGGCGCGAAGAACTTGAAAATTAGCTGTACGAGCAGCTAAAGAGCAGTCTTGGAAGGAGTTCGGCGAGAAGCTGGAAAGCGACCATAGATCTGCGAAAAATTCGCCGACTCAGAGGAATCCAATCAAAAATCTCAAATCCAAAGATGGGGTGTTGCTTTCCAATGAGGCGGACTGATGGAAGGAGTAATGCTGAGCTTTCCGGTAGGATTGGTCAAGCTGGGTCAGTTTTGACACAGCTTGGTAGTTATGTAATCAGAAAGGCCGAGCTTGGTGTCAAAGTCAAGTTAACGATTTTCAACTCAGTATTTGTTCCAACTCTCACCTATGGTCATGAAATTTGGGTAATGACCGAAAGAATAAGATCGCGAGTGCAAGCTGCTGAGATGAGATTTCTTCGTGCTGTTGTGGGAATTACTCGCCGGGATAGGGTGATAAACACGGTAGTGCGCGAGGAACTCAACATTGAGCAGCTGCTTCTTTGAAAGGAAAGGGTTATGCTTCGGTGGTTTGGTCACGTGGCACGAATGTCCCCATCATCACGACTTCCGAGGCGGGCATTGAATGCTATTCCATCAGGTAGGCGACCGCTTGGCAGACCCAGGACGAGGTGGTTGGACCAAGTCCAAAAACTCGCCGGGTTACGCTTGGGCATTGCTCCTAATGAATTAGAGTCGATGGCGGAGGATCGAGTTGCATGGAGATCTCTCGTGCGTTTTAAGTCAGCAAACTTGCTGACGGCACATTTGTGTTGCTTCGCAACCAAAAACAAAGGTAGCAATTGCATTCCGGTGTCAATGGTGCTGTCGGTGCCATCCAAATAGGAATGCGTTGATCCTATCAATTTTTAACATTTACCAATATGTTCCAATAAAGAAAATTGTCAGTCTTGATTTGGACGACGCACAAAACGCGGTATTGTTTTCTTTGCTTTTCGTTAATAAATATAACTCGCGTACTAGCCAAAGAACGGTTTGTGGTTGATCGTTTCTGACTATGGACGTATTGTGTGTTGCTGCCGTTCGTTCAGTAGAGTGAAGTTTTTGTAAATATCCCGCTGATGGGGATTGACCAGAGGATGTTTGAACATAGCCACATCACACAATAACGAATGATGCTTCTGATAACAGTCGACACAAGTTAACGTACTCGTACAATTCGGCAATTTATGCACAAGCGATTGCGTTTAGCGATGTCCAAAATTTTCTTCGGGTTCAGCCCCTTAAATTTAAAAGTGCGAACCCTCACACATTGAACACCTTGCAGCTGCAGAATTGCACGATCGTACACTGCCTATGTTCAAGTTCTTTGTTGTGTAGTGGACGAGGACTGTCCTAGAACAATTAAGGTTCGTGACCTCATTAGCAGAAAGACCTCCAAGATAATATATGCCGGATAATCGACATACACAGAGATATGGGCTTCCCATTGACTTCGAGTGAGAAATGGTAGTCTCTTCATAGTGTGTAAGATGAAAACATCTTTCTGAGATTCCACTGGCACTCCAAGGTTTTCGAGCGCTTGTTTGACATGATTTGTTGTATCCAATAACGTTTGAAGATCCTCGGATGCTTCATGGAACAATGCTGGTTGTTCGGACAACAGTTTAAATTGATCGTGTTTAACAATCGAAGGTTTTGGTATCGCTTCACCAGAATTGCCCAGGCAGACACTAAATTTCTATCTGCGATGGCCGTATTCCTACGTAACCGTTAGGCATCTTCAGTTAGGTTGGTCTTTAAGTAATGAAGCACATCTGAAAGTGCAGGATTTTTCTTAACTAGACTCTTAAACATGCCTTTAAATTCGGGCAACATTTTAAATGACCCCGAGAAGGAAAGGAGTGTAATAGGGGGAAGCTTTAGCTCAACAACAGAGGGTCGCGATACAACTGCTGAGTGATTCAGCCCTTGGCATTGGGCCTCACATTCGGAACTGGTTAACTGTGCTTTTAAACTGGACGACTACGTGTAGTAGAGTTCCTTTAAATTGTGGAACGTTAATGAAAAACAGACACAATTTTTTGGTGGAGCGTCGGTTTGGTGATCTCGGTATTTAAAAATAAAAATGATTATTAACCTTCCTACGGTCTTCGGGTCATTTATGAGCCATTTCACGAAAAAGCTTAACTTTTCTCAAACACTAAATTTTTTAGGACTTGATGTTTCGTGACGTTGTTCACATTTTTATAGTATAGATAATAAACGTAAAATTAAAAAACTATATTTTAGACTCTGTCCCATACAAATTTTTATACATCTACGATCCTCGGGTCAAATTTGACCCAAAGTATGATTCAGACGTTATTCACAAATAATTTTTTTTTTTACTGCACATTTTTATCTACGCGGTTGCATTGTATGATTCAGTCTGCTTCTATACAGTTTACAGTAAAAATAAAGTGATAAACACGTGCTTTGTTTAGTTATCCGACAATTTATTTCGTAGCGATGAGTGATAGCGAGAGTGAATTGTCTTTGATAGCGTTTTCGGATAAAAAGAATCATGTTCTGAATTCGAAGATCATGTTGAGGTTGCTGATTCTTCCGACAGTGATATAAGTGAAAATGAAAATGCTCTTGCGCCATCTGAAATGATGTCGTCCAAAAATGGTCAAGTAAACTATTCAAAAACCTCTCTTCTAACAAGTGCCGGAAGAGCTTCTTATCAGTTTGGTGCCTGGATTGACGCGTTACTCTTGCTCAAGAATTACCGAAGAAGAAATTTCCAGCTTTGAACTATTTTTCCCACCTCCTTTGATACGTACGATATTGACCTACACCAACATTGAGTGAAAGCGAATATATGGTGAAGAATGGCTGGACATTGATAACGTCGAACTCCTTGCATTTATTGGATTGCTAATATTAGCTGGCGTTTTTCGATCTAATAACGAAAGCGAAAGCGCTGAGAGTCTAAATTTGCTCCTGTACGTGATTTGTGGAATCAATGCGTTGAAATATTACGAAAGCTCTACAATCCATCCCAAAACGTGACCATTGATGAACAATTAGTAGCTTTTAGAGTAAGGTCACCATTCCGGCAGTACATGCCATCAAAGCCTGCAAAGTATGGAATCAAGTTGTGGGTACTTTGTGATTCAGCAACGACCTATGCTTGGAACATCCAACCTTATATTGGCAAGGAAATTGGAAGAACTCCCGAAAAAAATCAAGGCATGTGTGTTGTTCTTGACTTAATTGTAGGGCTAAAAGGACATAATCTCACAACCGACAATTTTTTCACGTCTCATCAATTGGCGAAAATATTATTGGAGAAACACATAACGTTAGTAGGAACAATACGCAAAAACAAGCCAGAACTACCAGCAGAATTAGTAAACCCAAAAGGAAGACCACTTTACTCATCAATCTTCGCTTTTACCAAAGAAATTACCCTCGTTTCGGACATACCTAAAATAATAAAGCTGTGCTTCTACTTAGCACTCTACATCATGATTAAAAAATTAGTAATCGTCCGCATAAAAAGCCCGAGATAATACTTTTTTTTTTTTTTTAATTCATTTTTGTTTTATTTTTATTTCATTTACTTACGTGCTAGACAAAAATACTTAAAACTAGCTTAACTATCTTAACAATTGTTCTTACATCTAACCTACTGACCCTATACGGGTACTCTAAACTATTCTGATATACGTTTAAGATTGCCTTTCGGCTTAGTCTATGTTTTTTATTTTTTTTTCAGTCTGTATTTGTTTTTCGTCTAGCGAAGAAAACTGATAAAAAAAACTTGGCTTAATTTATCTGTCTTAACCTACCTTAAACTAGCTTAACCTAACATTAAAACTTAAAAACAAATTATCTTAACTATGTCCGTAACTTTACGGACACGTGCACCAGGGCGTATATGTTATGTATATGCCTAACATATATAATTTATACGCCGTAGTGCACCTTTTTTTTGTTCTATATATATTTTCTAATTTTTTTATTTTTTTTTTCTTATGTACTACCCTATAATCTATGTAAGTTGGCCACCATGGTCAACTATCGCGTCATCATCTTGAAAAGCCAGCAGCGGCAGAGACTGGTTTTGGTGTAACCACCAGTAAAATTGCCGTTCTTTGGCAGACTCTCCTGTCTCGAGCAGAGATCGCTCTGCTGAACCGGAGGAGATCCTAGTGACTGCGAGCGACATCCCGTTCGTATTGGAGTTGCCTGTTCACT